>JAMKCH010061502.1:0-16647 GCA_023653785.1 Ophioderma brevispina
ATCCGCAAGTACTCCCAGCAATATTTGTTAATTGCAAGATGAAGGTAGAGTCTTCACAAATTCTTCCATATGGTGGACAATGTTAGCTTGTATAATAACGTCCGCAAGAGGGGACAGGATTGAATTTCACGGTTTTGCTATGTGATTTGGTTCAGATGATCAGAATTACTGTCACATTTTCTTCCACCCACTTAAAGGGGAACAATGAAAAAATATTCAGACATAATGAACTGGACCCTTGAAATCACTTCCATATACTAATACTAATATTACTTTCCATGTAAGCTTCACTTCTCAGGCTCTACTGTCAGCATTTATCAAACTTGGAAAAGCATGCAGTCATCAGCTCACAAACCATTGCTATATATGTGCTAATCCCGGCTAATCCACATATCACTTGCCAGATCAATATCTTATTACAAGCCAAGTACAATGTCTGAATCCTGGTCTGAATGCTTTTGAATTGTGTTACAAAACAAGCTTAGATATATCTGAATATTTTTCATGACATTATGTCCCTTAAAGCCCATGATATACTTCCAGTCGCGGCGAGCGATTTCTGCTCGGGAGTATGCGTAACACTTGATCTTGGGTCAAAATCCGGTATTGCGCACGCCAATCGCTCGCTGTGACTGGAAGTATATCATGGTCGTTAACCCTTTACCTGGACCTGTGCTAGGCAATTTCCTGGACCTCGCACACCAATGATTTTAGCAGTAAAGATTGGGCGGTTGTGACATGCAGCCAACTCACTTTTGTGGGCAGACCAGCCGATAGATATTAGGTTACAGTTTCATTGAAAACAGCCTATAGACAAGACATTATGTCTAGAAATCAAGGGCATGTTGCAGCCAGAATTGCCTATGTGTCGCTAGCTTCAGCAATGGTTCAGCGTCACTGCACTAAAACAATGAAACCACTGAAGCGAGCGAATCTGGGCTACTTCTAGCCCAGGTTAGCAGGTATAAGGTTAAAGAATAGTGATCACAAGAGTGTTCAGAGCGTATCGTATGTGAGCTTGTGCGCGCAGACTGACTGGTTATAGGATTTTCCTTCCATCTTCTTGTCTGCTTGTGGTCTGCAGTGTAAAACGAAACTCTCTACCCACACACCTCCTAAACCAGAATCTTCACAAGTGTTTACAAATTACCTTCGGATTAAACTTCCATGACGAAGAGCAAGTTCGTTGCATCTGAGTTGCTCAACTGCAGTTCCTTTGCCATGAAATACAGCAATATAACAGCTGTTCATCCAGTGTGATGACAGTTGATTGACTAGGATTCTTGATGTGAGGATATGCGGTTCCCAGATGATGACAGCATGATGTATCAATGCTTTGGCATTTATTATATGAAGGAATCCAATGATTGATTCCTTTGAAGATGACTTAGCAATTATCTTGTAGGAAGCTGTCCATGATTGTAATAGCTTGCCATACATGAATCAGGATATCCACATAGGTCACTCCATATGGAAGTGCGACAACAAAGTTTGGCGTATATGACTTTCAACAATACGACAACATTGATAATAAAAATGGTCATTTGCTGTCGACATTGAAAAAAAAAATTGCCACTTGTTTTGGGTAGTTATCTTTCTTTAAAAGGATAGAAAATCCAATATCGTATATGAAAAAATCTGTCATTTAAAGTATATCATAAAATCATAAAAAAGTGACCCCATTTGACCTTTAACCTGAAGCATATTCGGGAAGTTTTAAAATGTGCCAACAGCTATCAAAACGAAGTTTACATCATGAGAATTATTTCAAGCATAGTTGGTATCTATACTAACTATATTAACTATATCAAGGTGGCTTTGAATTTTACGCATTTATATAATACACACCTCAACAATTTTATATTTGAAACATGTTAAAGTGTTGTATATCAGTGAAAAGCTCATTTTGAGCTTCTCAAGCTCAGCTTGCTTAGCTTGAAGCCCCCTGTATTCTTGTATTCTTGCATTCAAACGACGATGGTATTCAAAACTCAACCGTCCGTTGGCCTGTGGTTCACGGCCGTTGAAACTTGTTTCATTGTTTACAATAAGAAACCGGTTCAGACAGGAAGTAACCAGACGGAGCCGGCTAGCAACCGGTGGATGGATTTCGCAGCCGCCATGACACAAATGTCAGTGACTTTTGAGTTAGCCTCATAACATGTATGATACAAAACGTTTGAAAGCGCATAATATTTGTTTGTGTTTAAAAGAGGATCAAATTTTCTATGCAGGCCAGTGTGAGACCATACCATTTCAAAAGCGTTAGGAGCATAAGCTGATTGGCATGCGGTTGTTTTGAATTGATATTTACCGCTCTAACCTCACATTAATCTCCTCTAACTTTTTAGCCTAAACAATCAAATCTATTTACACTCACTATCAACGATTTTCATTAAAGGGACATCATGGCATAAAAAATGACAAAATGAAAAGAGCCTTACTGAAATCACTTCCACGAGTTTTAAAACAATTTGGATGTTTACATTCTGTAAAAACAGTAAAAACAGGAAGAGTTCCAGGGGGGAGGTAGCAGTTTGTGGCAATTTCTGGAACAAGGATGCTGACATTACTGCCAGCATTTACCAAACTTGAAAAGCATGCTGTCATCAGCTCACAGACCATTGCTATTGTATATGTGCTATTGCTAATCCCGGCTAATCCATCTTTCACTTGCCAGATCAATATCTTACTACAAGCCTTGTGTCGCAAAACATGCTAGATACACTGTAAATTCTGTCAGGGATGTAAACACCTTGCTTTTTTGTTCCAGAAATTGCCACAAACTGCCACCTCCCCCCCGAACTCTTCCTGTTTTTACTGGTTTTACAGAATGTAAACTTACAAATTGTTTTCAAACGCGTGGAAGTGATTTCAGTAAGGGTCCTTTCATTATGCCATTTTTTTCATGCCATTATGTCCCTTTAAAATGCAAACAAACTACGATCCTTATTTTTCCACCGTTGTATTGAACAGTCAAAATCCCACGAAAGTAATGAAACTGAAAACAAGTTGAACATTATTATTCTTTATACATAGACTAAAAAAATAGGATTCTGACTCGTCCAAGCTGCAGTGCAATTATAAACTTGATCACTGTTCCAGACCAAGCACATTAGACTCACATTATCATGCATTATAGAGAAATTTTTCATCTTGATTGAGCGACCCTGGCCTGGCCCCATTTGTAAAGTTTTAAGCCAGTGTAGAAGTAATTATAGTCCGCCGTACTCACAGTCCGGCTACAATGATAAAGAATAGGACACTCCTATTCAGTTGACTCTTCATGCAACATTACTTTCACGCTTTATTCCGTTGTCGTCTATGGAGCCCGGACTGTGGCTCCCGGCTGACTATAATTACTTTGGCAGGAGATATAGTCCTCTGGACTCAGTCCGCTTATGAAGAATAGGGCACTCGATTCAGTTGACTCTTTACGCAACATTAGTTTCGCGCTTTATTTCGTTAACGTTGTCGTATGGAGCCCGGACTATGCTTCCTGCCGAACACCAGCATTTCAATCCAATTTGATATGAGAGCTGAAATGTAATTTTGTAAGCCCCTGAGCTCAGAATATTGTGTAAAATTAATATTGGTCGACCAAAATAGAAGCTTTCTTCAGACAGAATCTGGGGTCCTGGGTACAAGGCTATTACTTAAATCGGGCCACGACCTCTGAAAATGGCGTGAGAATAGTATTTCAATACAGACGAATTGAAGATATTTGAAATGACAGATGAAAGGCTATTGTTTACTCTTAAGGGCACACTATTATATATGGGACATTGAGGTTTTTTGAATAAAAAAACCCGCTCACTACTGGGACGGAAATGTCTTACTGATGATTTAAAAAATCCCCATCCAACTCAAAATAAAACAAATTTGAGATAATAAACTTCGCAACCGAAGGCGACGAAATATGTTGCCGTCTTTGGGGCAGCGGGAAAGAATACTCCCGACCGAAACCTCCATGCCTAAATAGCGGGTCCCTTATTATAATTATGTAATAGGTGACCTAACATTGATTTAATCAATGGTCATTTCCCGGTAAAATATGAAATAGATCTACAACCTTCGTGGATGACTCGTTGGATTGACTATAAATTTAATGATGTTTGATATCCACAAATCTCGTCAAATATCGAGTAATTAAAAGTCATTGGCTGGTATTCTAAAAGGGAGTTTAACTTTAGACCCAGGTTTAAGCCAGGGTTAGTCCTACATGAGTGGTCCTTGAAACATGCTCTAAAAGTGTGCTGTGACAACTAAGAAAAAATCTGGCCCATCCATGAGGAATTTTCTCATCCGTTACATTTAACTTTCACAGTATTTTGAAAGGAAAAACGTCCACTCATTTAGGACTAACCCACTGGTTTAAAACTGGGTCTAAAGTTAGACTCCCTTTCAGAATACCAGGTATTGGGTTTAGCCGTTATAAATACATGATGTCCCAAAGATTAAGGCTGGTATTCTGAAAGGGAGTCTAGCTTTAGTCCTGGGGTTAACCAGGGTTAGTCCTACATGAGTGGACCTTTTTTCCTTTCAAAATACTGTGAAAGTTAAATGCAACAGGTGAGAAAATTCCTCATGGATGGGCCATTTTGTCCCATCCATATGGAATTTTCGCACCTGTGACAGCACATTGTGTAGAGTATGTTAGAAGGAAAAAAAGGTCCACTCATGTAGGACTAACCCTGATTTAAACCCAGGACTAAAGTTAGACTCCCTTTCAGAATACCAGCCTAAATCTTTTGTCCTGTTGATTAAAATCCTTGGTTTGAAGCTGCAAACATCTATCCTGATTTAAATAGTAGGACAGCCGTCTGCCCAATATAAAAATATATGAAATGTCTCGTTTCGTGTGTGACGTAGCTTCCAAAATGCTTTCCCACAATGCAGTGCCATGTTGGTCCGTACTTCCGGTCAAATTCCTTTTTGACGAAACTGGCTATGTCCTTTTCTAAGTTGAATTTCTCCATACCAGCCTGTCCAGAAAAGCAGGTAAAATACAAACGATGTTAATAGCTTTTAATGGCAGTCATTATTAAAATATACAATTGACTGGATAAGAGTCTATTCATTGAACATTCTTCCTTCCTATAACTATTAGGCTATTAACACAAACTTAATGTTTTCCATGGTTGTGTGTGTGCGTTTGTGTGTGTGTTTTGGAAACGAAGTATGTGCGTAAGATAGTGTGTGTTTGCGTGTGGTGCAAATGTGTAAGGTGTGACACACCTTACACATTTAGGTTTTATTTTGTAACGTTCTTGGCTTTTCGTTATATCGATGTGAAAAAAGTATACGAGTTATTTTCTTGCCATAAACACGAAGATAATCATGAACTTTTTATTGATTATTTTTACGATCATTATTATATTATATATACTATCTTATCCCCTACGTTCGGGCGAAATTGGCTTTTGTTATTCACTCAGAACGCTCTTAGGGCGAAATGTTGTTTTCCCCTAACGTATCCCTTTTATTGCAGTTTATTCTGTTTTTGGATAACAAAGGATGATGAATTAAAATAATAGAAAATTCAATCAAAACTGGATCTTAACCTTTTGCATTACTACCGGTTCACTTACTCTGAGGAAGTCCAGTGGTAGTGACGCAAGTAGTTAAATTACAAAATTTACATGACCAATCCACGTTTTCCACATACCTGATGAAGTCCCGTGGGGTACTGGACGCACGGGTAAAATTGCCAAAATGGAAGTCCAGTATTGATTGAATTTCTATTATTTTATTGAACTACAATGGTGGAATAATATACTAAGATAAGAGGATGAAATAGTTTATTTATTTTGAAAGTGTTTAAGAGGTTTTTTTATCAGACAGCCCGTTAGTACAACTTCATTAAAATCGTATGATTATTAAATGCATTTTGCCTTTAAGTGTTGTTAGCGTTAATTATTATTATTTTGTTCCAATTTTCATGGCTAAAAAAGTATGATGCATGTAAGTCAAAAAATAGGTAATTGAGTGTCCCCCGAAGGTCATTTCTCACCTTGTGAAAGCCACAAGCCTCTTTGTTGAGCGCCCTTTTCTCATATCGGCATTTTTACTAACAGGCGGGCCGCCCCTCGGTACGGCATTTGCGTTTCGAAGACAGCCTCAGCACATCAAATCATAAAGGGCATATTAGTTGTCAGTGTAATGGACAGGGAGACGTTGATGATTACACCAATTCTAAGTTTAAAAAAAAGTAGGGAACAAGTAAAGAGACCACTGGCATCATTGAAAAAATAGTGCGCCCTCAAGATTTTCAAAAATCGATTATTTTTGCATGGTTGTTATACGGCTTTTATATACATAAAAGCCCTCACCCGAAATGATTAAGACCCAAATCAGCTTCCTGATGGATAAACAGAAACGATTTATTAATTTAACGTCGCCGGCGACGACGTTAAATTCAGAAGGCGACGACGAAACATGGCGCTTTTTAACACAAGAAAACAAGCACGCCGCATGCATGTTTCCCCACGCTATGCGGCACGTTTGATAGGTCTATAACCTTAGGTGGCTTTAATATAAGTGAGTACGAGTCAAAATATTCATGTATATACACATTGTTGATTAAAGGGATGGAAAACTTAAAAGTTGGCCCTACAAATTACCGGAGTCTTATCCTCATATCAAATGTCCTATCTGTTTGGGGGTATGTTATTTTTTTTATGTGTTAAATATATCTGGTCTTCCAATGGCCTAGGACTATCATTTGAGAGGCCATTGAAGGAAAATTCATATTTTGTGAAAATGTTGCCAGTGCCGCTTTAAACGTTATTACGAACCAATATGTATAGAAAGACATGTGTAATTGGTAAATCGTATAGTTGCTGAGAAGCTTCGGCGTGGTGTAATACCACTGCGCGACTAGTATCGCCCAACACTGACAATACGCAAAAATATGGGCACTCGGCACAGTAAGAGCACTTCGGTCTTTTCACAACTTCGTCAAGCAAATTCTGCCGTTTTTAAAGTTTTGAACGCATTTTTTCAAACTGTTTCTTGGCAGCGGATTTTGGCATAAAAGATAATCTTTGTTGGTTGATAACTAGAAAATATCAGGCTCCTCTTCGACTCGCCCGATAGTTGATCTAGGCACGGTCGATACAAATGGTATAAAAAACAGCACACACTTGAGACACAAAAACTGGGTGGTGGGACACTCAGTCACACGGACAACAGTATGTCATGGACACCAGCCCTAAGTTATATTCCGTGAAGGAGTATGATATCGCCAGTGGTCATTAAATGTTCTATTACGAATTAAGCGGACCCTTAATGGATGTGCTTAATAATGCAACCAAGTTGTTTGAAAAGAGTATTGTGTCCCATCTGCCATAGCGGTCTATTTCAAAACAATACCCTGTAGGCAAGCGGGATGGACGAGGGGGTAGGTGGAAATTCACAAAAGCGGCAATGGTCCACAACATAATTTTGTGAAGAAATTAATAAACAAATCCTAGCGCTACACCTGTATAAATTGCAATAATTTGCATATGTAGAAATATGATTTTTTTTTAATAATTTGAATGGCAATTTGCATAAACGGGGTTCAGAGGTAGTGGGCATTTCTTTTGTTACAGAAATGCAGGAAAGCCACGGACATGCGGTTTTTTGGATAATTTAGGAAATTGTGTACATACACTATTAGGCTTTAACACCAAACTTAATGTTTTCCATGGTTGTGTGTGTGCGTTTGTGTGTGTGGTGTTTTGGAAACGAAGTATGTGCGTAAGATTAGTGTGTGTTTTTGCGTGTGGTTGCAAATGTGTTAAGGTTGACACACTTAACATTAGGTTTTATTTCTGTAACGTTCTGGCTTTTCGTTAATCGATGTGAAAAAAGTATACGAGTTATTTTCTGGCCATTAAAAAAACACGAAATAATATGAACTTTTTATGATTATTTTCGATCATTATTTTATTATATATACTTCTTATCCCCTGACGTTCGTGGCGAAATTGGGATTTTGTTATCAATCAGAACTATTAGGGCGAAATGTTGTTTTCCCCTAACGTATCCCTTGTATTGCAGTTTATTTCGGTTTGGCTAACAAAGGATATGAATATTTATTTGATGCAAAATTTATTTATTTGAGGAATTTGTACTCAAGAGGTTGGTTTGTTATAGACAGCCCTTAGTACAACTCATTAAAAATCTATGAAGAAATGATTTTCGCCCTAACGTTTGTTGTGGGAGTAATTATTATTATTTTATTATTATTATTTTGTTCTTGAGTTTTCATGACTAAAAAGTATGATTGACATGGTAATGTCAAATAAAATATGGTTAATTTGAGGGTCGAAAGGTCATTTCTCCACCTCTTGTGAAATGAAAAAGGCCCACTCTTGTTGGACGGCTTTTTTCAATATCGGCATTTTAATTTAATAGGCGGCTCCCCTCGGTCGGCATTATGCGTTTCGAAGGGCCCCAGACTCAAGCACATCAAACTCATAAAGGCATTATTAGGTTGGTCCGTGGAATGGAACAGGGCGGGGGACGTGATGATTACACCAATTCTAATTAAAAAAAAAACAGTATGGTTAACAATTAAAGAAGGGGACACTGTGGAACCCATTTGAAATTAGTGCGCCCTCAAGATTTTTTCAAAATCGATATTTTGCTTGTTGTAAGGCTTTTATATACAAAAGCCCTCACCCGAAATCAGCTTCTTATGGGTAAACAGAACGCGTTATAATAAACGGCGCCGGCGACGTTAAATTCAGCAGAGACCGGGACGGAACGAAAATGCGGTTTCGTTTTAAACACAAGGACAACACGCCACGCCGCATGGCATGGTTGTCCCACGCTATGCGCACTGTTTGATCGGTCTATAACCGTTGTGGTCTTAATATCAAGTGAGAGTACGAATGTTAAAAATAGTCAGTAATATACACATTTGTTGGATTAAAGTTATGGAAAACTTAAAAGTGGGCCCACAATTACCTGGATGTCTTTATCCTCAATATCAATGTCCCTATTTGTTTGGGGGATGTTATTTTTAGGGTAAAATATATCTCTGTTTCTTCCAATGGCTAGACATCATTTGGACAAATTTGAAGAAATTTCATATTTGTGAAAAATGTGCCAGTGTCGCTTTAAAGTATACTAAACCAATCTGTATAGAAAGAATGGTAATTGGTAAATCGACGTAATAGCATTGCATCTGAAGCTTCCAAGTGGTGCAATACCACTGCGCGACTAGTATCGCCCAACACTGAACCAAATACGCAAAAAATATGGCACTCGGCACAGTAGCACTCGGTCTTTCACAACTCGTCAAAAACAAGTCTGCCGTTTTTTTAAAGTTTTTGGAACCATTTTTTCAAACTGTTTCTTGGCAGCTGATTCTTGACCTATTAATATTAAAGGCCCCCGACTCAAGAGATATTTCCTGAGGATGGCCCCCTCAATTTCCAAAAAAATTCGTTGTGGTTTTTTGCATGTACAGAAGCTTGTCATTATACTTTTAAGCACTGTTGAAATGCTAAGCTTTTAAATCGAATTCCTTCATATAGAAAAATCACACTTTGTTATAAAAATTCCGGATCCGGAATTTTTGTCACACACAGTATCCTATGAGGACGTATACTACACAAAATGTTAATGCAATGAAAACGAAAAATCGATTCAAAGCTCCAAATTATGAAAATGATGCATTTGTTAGGTTACTATCTTTAGTTCTAGTTGGACTAATTTTCATTATTACACAAAATAAAAAATAAATAGTTAAATTTAAATTAAACTTCTTTAGACTTTATAGTTTTTGGTTTGATAAACAGAAAAAATCTCGCCCTCTTCGACTCGCCCGATATTTGATTAGGCTCGGGGTGGTCGATACAAATGGTATAAAACCAAGCACCAATGAGGAGAACAGCAAAAAAACATGGGGTGGTGGGCACTCAGTCACACGGACAAAAGGTATTTCAATTGGACACCAGCCACTAGTTATATTCCTTGGGAGGAGATGATATCGCCCGTGGTCACTAAAATGTCTATTAAGAATTAACGAACCCTTAATTGATTGGGCTAATAAAATGAAGTGGTTGGAAAAAGAGTATTGTTGTCCCATCTGCCCATCGGCGTTCTTACTTTCAAAAAATACCCGTGGTCGTGGGTCTGTGGGGGACACCTTTGCGGCTACCAAACCCCAATTTTTGTCATTTACCCCTCCGTTTCACTTATTTACTATTTAGTTTCAAAAAAAAACTATACATCTGGACACCCATAATTTTAAAAACTATGATTTTTGGAAAAGCATGGTTCAAAAACATCCGAGTTGGTTCATCACAGATCTTTATTGATTTTCTCCCTGTGGTGAAGAAATCTTAAAACTAGTTTTAAGTACATATTATTACAGGGGTACACTATAAGCCGTTCGATAAAAGATATAATTATAATATGTTTGGAGGAGCTCCGATTAGTAATTTAAATACGTGTGCACCAAAACTAAGTTACCAAAAAATTTTTAAAAATTTAAAGGCCATGTAATAAATATTGAATTTTTATGAAAATGTGAAAACAGTAGCTACTCTATTGTCTGGGGACAACTCAATTAAGCCGGGTATGCCAATATAAATGTTAAACCGAGTCGTTGAAAAAAGGTTTATAGGGTGTTGGGTAAAATACTACATGTCAAAGGTCCTATCAATGCAGAGCACTGTAAGTTTCACATGTGTGTTGTTGGACTTTTTGAATAACCCAAACCACTTATAATGTCAAATTCAAATGTTACCCTTTGTGACTCTTAAATAAACGTTTGAAACAACAGGGCGTCTTAAATTCGAGATCAAAGTAAAGATAATATAGTCATGTCAAAATGTGACAGGGCGTCTAAATTGAGATCAAATAAGATAGTCATGTCAAAATGTGACAGCACATTAAAAGGATAGTGAGGATACTCTGTGATAAGTAGTTTCAACAGTTAACTATAATATAAGGGAGTATTTTATGACATTTTCAGTTCTTTGACTGATCATTACTAATATACGTCATGATCACACCATAAACTGGCGCACCTCTGTAACCTGTAACAATTTAGATCAACGATTTTGAGCAATATTATAGAACCCAATAGTGTGATTTTTAATAATTCGCCCAATTAATTTATTGCCATTTTTGTGACCTGTACGATTACAGGGTATATTAAAGTTGCATTTCTTATACAATTTAATTGGGACACTAATACTTCCTTCTGCTTTTGTTAATTTTCAGGAGACAATGCGGTCGTGACCTTTTACCAACCTAATCATTAATTTTGGTATTAATGAAAGGTAAATTAAAAATATTTTTTTAAATTTTGCTTCAAATTTACAATATGCCCAGGAAAGGCTTAGCTAGTAGGAGTATTATGTTAAAAGCACATTTTTGTATAAATTAACACACATTGCAATTATGTGCAAAACAATAAATTAATTTTCCCATGAGTGTTACATACTCCTCCACTGCCACTCCTCCACCTCCACTCCACCAGATTTACCTTCGTTAATATCTATCTATACGCCACCAACTATATGGGTGTCCCAGATACGACATCATGACCTGTATCATTGACCTTATATCACGTTACCCCGGGGGGCCACTCATTTGTAAATGTTGTAAGCACTCGCGGAATTGACTTTCAAAAATGACGCCAAGCTATGATTCCAAAACTTCTTCAAACCGACCCTAACAAGATTTTACCCAAGCAAAGATACCCTAACCGAGGACTCGGATGAAATATACCCAAAACAAGGATTTCACCCAACAAGATACCCTAAGCGAGGACTCGGATGAAATAGGCCTATATACCAAAAACACGGATTGATAATGCTCAAACACCCTAAATGATGACTTGAATTACTGAAAATATGCAAATGAGCCATTAATATGGCACAATAGAGTGAACACAGTGCCAAGGTATTTACTTGCATCACAACACCCACATAGCTACGTTTTGTCAAATTTGGACATTGGATCTTGTAGATGTTGCACCTTTAATAGTATAACCAACAGCAATATGCAATGCGCTCATAATATTCACAAATATGATGACACGTACATGGGTATTACTTGCATGCAACCCTACCTATACATTCCACAATTTTTGTCAATCAGATATTGGGATTTGATAGAATTTCACCTTTTTAGTTATATCAGTACCTAAGCTTGTTTGAAAAGCATGTGAACACCCACCTCCCTAGATAAAGCCTTTGAAAATTATCACGCCTAAATTTAGTAAAAATGAAAATTCCTTCAATTTGCAACAGGATGATAAAAATCATATTATCAGAATTTAATTTAGAACCCTGTCAATTTTGAGAAGGGTGAAACCTCAATGTTCATATTTTGCATATTTTTTTCATCTTGTAAACAGGCTAGCACCTATTTAACACTGCAGAATGTACACAGTATCAAGTGTTTCTGCATCAAAACAACAGTCTCTTTCATCAGGCGCCATGTTTCTGCCTTTTTTACATCCATTAGAAACTACATCGAAGAGATTATGCTTGTTCAGAGATAAATGTCGGTAAACATGGCTAAAGAAGTACGGGACTTTTGATAATTAGGTCTATAATTTAGGACCTGAGTTCGAAGGCATATTGATGATGTTATCATAAAATGCAGATTAGCATCAATTGCTCTAACAAAATTAAGGAATATTTCCTTATTTTTATTGTGGCCCTTTGGTGAAACTTTTGAGATCATCTTTTATGATAGGGGTTGTCATTGCTCCGATGCTTGACTTCCGAAAATTTGCCCGGGAAATGCATAGCAGGATGTGCGATGTATTGCAGAAAACTTCGCATTATCTCGGAAATTGCGTCGCATTTTGCGATGCGATACTGGGGAATTTGCACGCTGCTAATAGCCAATTACGAAATCAATTGCTTGAATTGAATGGATATTTTTAAATGTGGATTTATAGTTGAGGCATCATTTTTCTCTGATTATCATTGTTTTATTACATTTATGTTTTTTAATCATATTTTCGAATATTTATATGACCCGCTGAATTATGTTAGAATGCCATAGCCAATAACAAACCGAAATCGGGAAAGTAGAAACGAGCTCGCCAAACCCCCTCTCAAGTTTTGTGGACATACGCCTTCTTCGCCGGGCCGTGTTACGCCAAATGAAAAAGTTGACGAATGGCCTGGGTATATCCGGGTATATCTGGTAAAGATGGCTTTATGATGACTCTTTGATATCAAATCGCGCTTTCAATTACTTCTGGTGTTAGTACAAAAGTGGAAAAAAAATTACGAGCACTATCTTTGCACCAATTAATGCTCGATGTTTCATCTACGGACGCACTACTCCTCTGTAAATACGGTAACTTCCGGTATAGAAATAACACGCAGCGGTGCAGATGCTTCTCGGCTCGAAACCCGTAAAGATGGTATAAAAAAAAAAGAAAAAAAAAAAAAAAAAAAAAAAAAAAAAAAAAAAAAAAAAAAAAACAAAAAAAACAAATACGGCGACAAAAATGGTAAATTGTAAAATTGCTCTTTTATGCCAAGTAAGTAATGAATATATCAACGGTAGTTGGATCATTTTTAACAATACCCTAAGCGAGGATAGCCTATTAAAAACCACCCGTTTTGTGCTTAAAACGGCTATTTTGAGACCCTAAACGCGGATCCGCGCGGATCCGCGTTTTGCCTTTCAAAAGCACCCTAAATCCGCGTTTTCTTTTACGGGGTGCTTACCAGGATTATTTCGAGTGGCCCCCCCGGTCACCTTACAGGCATCTTGGCTTAACACTTAGTGAACCAAGGGGTTTTCACTCCCGTGGTGGCCAGGGGGGGGGGGTTCCAGGGGCCCCCCCTAAGGAAACCAACTTTCCCCGAGGAATTTTTGCACGAAATTATACCACATGTGAAGGGTCATAAACAACCCCAAATCATCAAAAAAATGATTTGTTTATTCTGGGTGCATTAGGGCAAACATTGTTTTCAAAACCGCGTAAAATTGGGCAAAAAGACGGAAAATCAAATGAGCCTTGTGTCTTACATCAAACATTTTTAAAACTTAATTTTATGTTGATAGCTATTCTAGAAGACCCAAATTACTTATATTTAACACAAACCTCATTTTAGGAATCCTGTATTTTTTACGGGTGTTCAAATACACGTCTTTTCCCCTAGAGTTTTGTAAAGTACGGTTGGCACGTACATGAGGAAATTGTTTGTTTTCAGCACATAAAGGGTTCAATTATTTTTAATGTTAACTAATAATTGTTTACTTACATGTATAGTGGACCTTATTCAGTCAAAAAAAATTCTTGGTTCTCGGTTTCTTATTCTTATTTAAAATATCTGAATGACTTCCGTTAGTGCCCAAGGTGGGGGGGGTCCATGGGACCCCCACTAATTATCCTCATTACGTCTTGGCCGATTTAATGTATTTGGTATGAAAAGAACGCATTTAAAGTCAGCATTACAAAAATTTCACGGCGCAAAAATCGCACGCGAAAAGGGCCCAGCGCGAAAACAAATTTTTGGGGTCCCTAGGAACCCCCCCTTGGTCACTTAAGTGTTAAATTGCAGAGGGATACCAGCTCAGTTTAGGGACGTACAACTTCAACGGTATTATCTACGCATCACTATATTGCAATTGTAATGCATTTCTATATCGGGGTTCCGGAAAGCCAAAAATGTAGAAACAGTGATCCACACGGACTCATCCAAGGTTTTCGATCTTGAACAATATTGTTATTGGCAAGATGATTACATTAGGGGTTCGGACCATTGTTCCTTTATATGCAGTTTCCTGCATGACCGTCCGTTAGTGTATGAGTATTATGCATTCTATCTGTTCTGCTGTTCCTCAAGGACCGAAAATAGGTCCAATCATTTTCCAGTGATTCTGAATGGGTATATTATCCTTCCTTTTATATATTTCATTTCAGCAAGTGGTATGCCTGTCCAACTTTGCAGATCTCACTAAAATAATACATTAAAAAAATAATATTAAAAAAATGCAAAACCATAGTGGAAGAGGTCCAAATCTTGATCATATAATGGGTTATTTGGGAGTGCTGGACACCATGTTTGTGATGTACCACGCCCGATTTCACTTGAAACCAAAATCAACACTGGAATAACCAGACCAAAAAATTTATCCAGTCCTATTTATTTTTAAATGTGGTTATGTAAAAGCTTAACTTTAACAACACGCAAGTCGTAAATGTTACTTGATTTTTTGACATCAAGACCCAATAGTGTTTCCCAATACCATAACTGCCACACTTATACGAAAAAACAATATATTTTCTGTCGTGGTATAATAAAACATTCCATGACGTCAACTTCAAATTACACGTAATTACCACTCAGTACCAAAGTGGCTGATAATTGTGTACCTTTTTTGGCTAAACGTGAAAACATTGGAGAATGATCTTATAACTGATATCAAATGTAAATATTAACAATGGTGTTTTAATTATTTTGTTCTAAACGTAACAATTCTGAAATGCGTTATTTGTTCTAAATTTCTAAATATGTTGCCGTTCTAAACATGTTTGAAATTTAGGGCAAGAAATATGTTTTTTACTGATTGGACTCACCGTTATTATTCAGTAAAACATTGGCGTCTTTACTGCATCTGTATAATGTCAATGAATACCAGTCCCGTTTTGTCGGTCTCCGTACACCAAACCTTCCATATATGAACTGTTGAATAGATCTTTTTGAAATTGTCTCTTCTATTCAACACCCGAACACAGTCTTATCATTTATCGAATTTATATAAGTATAAGTTAGAAGAGTTATCCGTCACCAATTAACTATACAAATTATAGTCGAGTGCCGATTTACCAACCACTGAAATATTTTAATATACTGAAAGTTGTTTCTTAGTGGATGATTTCTCCGAAGTAATTCTGCGGTAGTTTGTAACAATATGCCATACATACGCTTAACATGGTGTGAAGATTGCGTATTATTTTGGATGAATTCTCTTTTTGTAGACGAGTTCAAATTATTTCAAGATGGATGGGTTTCAACTGCAAATTTTGTTCACTCAATCAAGTATTGCAAACATCATTTGCCCTTTATGACCTACATGTATTTAAGTTGCTGGAAGTGACGATAGATGTTCGAATACGATCAATATACTTTGTAAATGTTAAAATATCTGTAAATGTTGGCAGACCTTTACTACCAAATAGCAAAAAAAGTTGCTGATGACGTCATAATGAGTCCGTGGTGCGCTTCCAGAAATATCGTAACACCATGCAGTAAAAGCGATGGTGATAAGTCGATGAGAGAAATATTAACACAGATCGCAACCGTTGAAATTGATGCAAACATTCCTGTTCGGATTATTTCCACATTGGAAACTGTTCAAATTAACTCAAGATAACAAACTTGGGTGACATTCTTACCAATCCATACCAAAAACAGACATTAGTTTTAATAAAAAACTGTATATTTACAACTAACCAACGCGATATAAACTGAACAAGATAATCATTATTATTTTTAATTTTTATTTTGTTACGAATATTTTGAGTTTCAAAATATATAAAATACAAAACCTTTCCCGCGAAATAGTCATTTTTATGTGGATTTGAAAAGTAATATGGCTGTCTGGTCAAGATAAAAATAAATAAAATGTTTAGAGTCATGTGTGACGTAACTTCCGAAATGT
>JAMKCH010061504.1:0-13468 GCA_023653785.1 Ophioderma brevispina
TTTGTATACACTGAGCATCAAAGTGTGTGAAAGATTTTCTATGCCATGTGCCCAGACCGTGCACAAGTTGGGCGATGGTGCTTCTAGGTGCGTGTGCCCCCCCCTAAAAAGGCCGAGAATTGGTCTTTTTAGTGACCACTTGTACTGCCCATCTATATCTTTCTTAAACAGTGTAAGGTGCGTTCAAGGAATTGTATCATGTTGGATGGACACCCCACCGCCCAATTAATGCCAAGCATGCAGGGAACAACATTACAACATGTCTGGTTTGCCTGGCTTTGAGATTTTTCATAAGGGGGTTTTCTGCGCGCTTGAGTTGTTTGGGGGATTGATTGGTTGATTCATTGGTTGAATTGATTGATTGATTCATTCATTCACCACTTCACAATGTCAGGTAATATCTTTTCAAATCGCTAGCTGTGGTTCAAGGCGTTTACCTGTATCGTTTTAGAGAGTGCCCTTAAAAGCTTCAATTCAAAGAATGCTTTTGAATTTGTTACATAATTTAACTTGCTTTTGAGATAGCGAATGCTGTCATATTTTTAAGCCATCTGCCGTACTTATATCAGGTCAACTTCGAAAAATTCACATGCAGTGGTTATAATGGTTTTTAACCATATTGAAGAAATATAAATATAAAAAAGTCTTTTTTTTTGCAAAAAAGCTAAAAAACCATGTTTTACCTAATTTTGTTACCCGTAGCATCCTTAAGCTATACCTAAATTGGTATCATCTTGTAGAAAATTTTGATTGGCTTTTAAATGACGAAAACGGCACTATTTTTGGAGGTTTGTAATCCAAACGTTATACAATACACACATGTTTTTTTAGGTAAAAAGCGGCCATTTTTGACGCACATCCTTGTGATTTTTATTTGTTCGCAAGAGGCTTATTTAATCCACGCAACCTTTTCATACCCACCATATACCTATTCATGTATGGGGTCCAAACATTTTAGAGGTGCCAGATGCGTTACTGTCAAAACTTTTAAGCGAATACGATTGATGGCTCCCTGGACTAACAATGTTTCAAACAACGAATCTCCATTCAGTTACGTGTTGTAGCAAGTGTCCGTGCGGCCAGTAATGACTAAAACCTCGATTTCGTCCTTATTAGTTGCTTCTGGTCCTATCAGTTTGCAGGGTATGTAAGATACTGTACTTGATACAAACGTGCAAAAATCTGGATTTTTAAAAATTTTGGAATAGCGAACCCTCTTTTTGGAATAGCGAACCTTTAAAGGTTTCAACTAAGGTTTTTTATTGTGAAATTTTGAAATGTAACAATTTAAATGAAAGCCAAAGCAAATGTTTTTGTTTCTCGTTTGGCAGAGTTTTTATATCTATTTTCAGTAAGAGATTTGGGGGAATTTTGCTTTCCAACATTAGCTACATTAGGAATGGTGTGTGTGTGTGTGTATGTGGGAGGGGGGGGGGTTACCCGATGGGCCGGTGGGAGGGAGATGATAATATTAACAAAATAAAAACCGATAGTAAGTACTTCAATGGCAAGTTTGCATTTTGGTTTGTTTGTTATTTATTCGGCAATCGACAAAAGAAAATTACAGTATACCAAACAAAATCAATACGGCCACTACACATACGTACAACCGTCAATTAGCCAGGATAACCCTTAAGTCGGCTGAATTGCCAACTTATTGGCCATGGGGTCCATGAAAAAGACGGGCCCCTGTGAGCGAGGACACCAATAATGCAAAAAAGCCGAACGTATCAGAAATGAACATGGATTGAAAGGTGATTTCAACAACCATCAGTTCAATACCCACGGTGACTTTCCCTGTCAATCAGTTTGCTCCTCCAATGTTTTTTATTCAATCCTCGCTTGACATCATACACTGGCCAGAGACCGAGACTCGCGCGTTGCGGTGTTGGATAGCTTCTTGTTTTGGGATGTCAAAGGTCATCGTGTCTGACGCCGTATGTACGCGCTGGTATACATTGTTCATATCCGGGTTCAGTTAAAGACACTATCCGCGATTTTTCTGAAGAGTCAAAATATTTGAAATTCCAGAAGCTTAAGGTTAAAGGATAAGTCGTAGAATTCTCATAAGTGAGCTTCTTCCAACTGAAGATTGACAAAAAGGAAGAAAACGACATAGTTAGGGAGCCAAGACGTGAAACTGAAATGTTTTGCCTGGGCTGCTCTAAAATTTGGTGACTATTTTTCATTACTAGCGGGAGCATCTTGGCATCATAAAACCGATGTTGGATTATTTTAACGATTGCGAAAGTAGAAATCAAGATGGCGTCAAAATGGCCGCCGATTTGACTGACGAACCGATTTTAGCCGTAACTTTTGATTGCGGATCTTCAACTGGAACTCATTTGTGTCACTTGAAAGAGAATTAAAATTGGTTAGCTTAAACATTATTAAAGGTGCAAATTTGAGGAAAAATCAATTTTTTTGGCTTTTTAACCAAAATATGAAATGCGTATCTAATGTTTCCATGGATATTTTCCGAACCAACTCATTAATTAAGCCATTTTTTCTACAAATTTGACCTAATAACACACATTAGTCATATCAAATTTACATTAATGTACCTTAATTCAGAAACGAATTTATTTTACGAAGTCATCAATCAGGTTACATAGAGAAGTTGTTTTACTGCGCACATTTTTGCTAAATTTTTTGATCATGCAGAAAACTCTTACCAAAATCCCTCACTTGAAGTACACATTATTCATCTTATACCGTCTATTAAAAAAACCTGTATAAAAAACGTGTTTTGACTGTCAGCCGGGAACTCGAAACGTGCAATAACTGTAAAAGGGACTCGAAACGGGCAAAAAACTGTAAAAAAGTCTTTAACTGTTGTGAGACTAGCTTCCAGTCAAAAACGACGTTATTTTTACGAACATTTTTAACAGTGATTAGGTGTCATTTTAAAATACCAGCCACTGCTTATTTTTAATCTGAGACATTAAAATCAACCTTTTAAAAGCAAAATCGAAGCATGTAATTGGCATGTATCTCAAGTTCTTTAACTTTAATCAATGAATACCTGAGGTATTTTGTATCATACCAGTTTGGAAGGAAGATGGTTGCAGCCCCTATTATTTTACCATTTTACTTATGAAGCCATCTGTTTGGAAAGTTGGTAAATACATTGTAATTTCCATTTGATACTAAAGCCTAATAGTCATGAACATTGGATACTTGACATCACAACTATAGCAACCTTCAAAGGCCGGATGATTAACACGTTCGCTAAAAATAGCAAATTTTCTGATTTCAACCATACAACAGGTTTCCAGCCTATTCTACCCCAATGGAAGGTGTTGTTTTAATATATTTTGCTGCGATATATGGGTCCACATTTTATTTTATCATTATGCATGTATTGAACGAAGATGCTAATAAACTTATTTGAATTTGAATTGAAATAGAAAAGTTTTTGCTTATCGGTTGCACAAAACCCTTTTCGAGAGGCTATACCGAATTAACTATTTTCTTTCATTCACATTGGCCTCGGTTTAAGTCTTCCTGTTTGGAGAAATAAATAAACTAAGATCCAATCTTAAGATTTACAAGTTTTGTTTGAACCCATGCTTTAAACTGTGATAGACAAGCCTGGAATTAGCCTGTTTTTACTGTGTTATTCTTAAACCGAGTTACTCATTTTAAAGCAGTATATAGTCCTCTTAGAATGTTTCAGAGAACCCCAAACATTATAATTCGGGGGGGGTTTAACTGGGTATTCTGGTCCGGTAATAATCACACGCGTTACAAAAAACGTTAGACCTGGGCATGTCTCGAGACTTGTAATATAAGGTATCAAATTAACCTTAGTTCTCTGTCAATCTCACATAGGGTATCAAATTTTACTTTTTCAGTTCAGGTAGAGTATAAAATCGGCAGGAATTGGATTTGATCTGAATTGATGTGATCTAGGATGATTTTTGTATTGATTTCATGCTCAAAAGAGAATAAGAAGTCCATAAAATAGCTCAAATGGATGTAAAATCCTAGGTTAAAATTCCATTGGTAATATAATATTGCCTGGCCCTGGATCTTGGATAGAGTGTCCATTTCAACAGATTGGTCTCGGATAGGGTACCATTTCCTTCGTTTCTGGTCTCGCGTATTGGGTCACCGCCGAAACCCTTGAAACTCCGATGGTTACCCAGACTCCTCTACATGTTCCCTCATGTTAATAATTATTATCATTCTTTCCATGTGTCAAACTTAACCCAAATTTTCTGTAACACACATCTACACAAGTCTAAAACCGCGTACTATACCGAGAATTGTGCTTGTAAACTGACTGCCTTAGAATAGTTAAAGAACACAAATTAGTCCCCACTTCACGAGGCCCAGACTTTTTGAAATTAAATACAATCTCTTAAGTAAATAGTAATTTAATCTAATCAGATCAAGACTATTATTGGTAAAACATTTTCAAGAGTGCCATGGAAATGATCAAAATACCTGGAATGATTAAATTAAGGAAGAAACAATACTGAAAACAGGATAAGTCACTGGTAAAAGGAAATAAATCCCTTGAAATGCAGTGCAAACGTTATCCAACTAATTTTAAACTTCATAATCAGCTCAAAGAAAGATTCTTGAAGTATTATGATAAAAAGCACATGCTTTTTTATAGTGGCCAAAGCTCAGTGGGTTGAAGATGGGAAAAAGAGTAGTAGGTATTTTCTTAATTAAAAAAAAACACTCAAAATATGTATCCATTGGAACAATATTAATGATAATAGTGTACATTGACTAGGTCTTTTTTGCAACAACCCCTTCCGGAGCTATAGCGATAGTTGTTTAAAATGTGAAAGTCGATTAACGAATGTGGAATGTTGGAAAGCTGTCGGGTCAATGCCCAATAATAAATCTCTGAGAACTGATCAGATTTAAAAATCTTTTTGAAATTTTTTAGGTTTTTTCTTTTTTTAAATTATATACAAAAGCAATTATTCCTGTCAGATTCCCAAAGGAGCGGTATAATTACACTCTTTCCTAAAAGGATAAATCTTTGATATATCTGGAAACTGGAGGCCCATCTCACTCATGACGTAGATTTAAAAATTAAATTAATAATTACAAATTTTTTAAAGTTAAATTATATGAAACTTTTCCTTGACGAGATTATACATCATGACATGACATGCTTCAAAGGGTCGCTATATTGGTGAAAATGTTAGATTATTTTGGGGCTATCATAAATTTTACAGATGGTTGAGAATATTCTGGTTTGCTTTGTTATTGATTTGAAAAGACATTTAATAACATTATTGAATTTATCAATAATATCTGGTAAAATTTGGTTTTGTCAACCGATTTCCAGAGATGGACTAATATTTATTAACGGCGCTGCAAAGTTGCGTTTCCATTTTTATTTTGATATGTTCAAACTTTTTAAGCAATTCAATCCGTGTATAAAAGAAATAAAGATATAAAGCGTCTTCTTGTATCCAGTGGTGATTAAAAAATTATGATATTAAAATAAGTCAGTAGCAGATGGACACCACTGATATTAGGAACTGTAACAAATGACTCTTTTAGCAGGAAACTTGGAGCGGTTGATAAATTTTCAGTATTTTCATGTAGTTTTCTGGTTTGGTTATCTAAGCTATAAATATACAAGTATGATTTATATAAGAAATTCAAATGTTGTTCATTGTGAAATAGCAGATGAATTGGTCAATGAATTCCATTTTTTTATTTAGGTATGCATATCTGCCATAATATGAAACATACTATGGTGGGATGTTTACTTCAATAGCGAATTTGCGATATAAGAAAACCTGCAAATGTGGAAGATGAGAAATCTTACCTGTTGGGTAGATCACTTTGATCAAAACTTTTTTGCTGTGTCCCTAAACTTGTATATCCTTTTTCATATTTCCACACCGTCCACACATTTAAAGGAGCTTGATAGTATTGGTTTTAATTTTTTGTGGAATGGTATTTCAGATAAGATTAAGAGAATGACTGTGATCCTAACATGTTCAAAGGGCGGGTTTATAATGGCCGTA
The DNA here is from genome assembly GCA_023653785.1 of Ophioderma brevispina. Lineage (NCBI taxonomy): Eukaryota > Metazoa > Echinodermata > Ophiuroidea > Amphilepidida > Ophiodermatidae > Ophioderma > Ophioderma brevispina. Next base: position 6,009 of record JAMKCH010061504.1, read on the forward strand.
GTGCGATCCTTTTGTAATGTTTTTAAAATTGCCTGGATCAAACGGTTTTATGAAAATCCCCACGATTCTAATGGGAAATTGCTGTTCATAAATTCAATTCAGGCTTTTGGCGATGAATCTGCTATTTAAATGTAATTTTCAGAACACTGAGGTCTTTATAGACATATAAAGAACCCTTTTGTAAAAGATATTTGTGAACTAGTGGGCTCAATGAAATTGGTGTAATTCTTTTTTAAAATTGATAATAGGCATTCTTCTGGAAACACTGTTTTAGATCTGGTGTTTTGTGTATATAAAAGAACATCATGTCTGATAATTTTGAATGTTATAAAGCTGCAGGAGATATTCTCTAGCAACATAAATGTTTCCAGTCTTACAACTCATCTGCCATTCCTAGAGAATGAAAAGATAGAGCATTAAATTACATGTTCTGCTGACACGTTGGATTGATTCTGGTGTCGCCAATTTTTTCTATTTGGTGAGTAAGACTAAAAAATAAAAACAAGTTTCTTGATATACCGCCACTCCTCCAAACTCCTTTTACCTACCCTGAAGATCCTCATATACTCACAACTACGAACTTTCATGCAAATTTTCTCCACAATTATTGTTCAAATTTATTTTTTTGTATAAAATTTGGCACTAGAGACTTTGTGGTGATGAATCGAGACTCTTCGCACCTATTTTTTTTTTTTTTTTCATTGTAGGGTCGTCCAATCCTTTGTGGATACAGGTGTTGGTCGTGATAAGAAAAAAAAACTATTTGACCTTAGTTACAGTATGGAAAAAATATATCATCCTCCACTTGCAATATTTCATATTGCTAGCCAAGCAATTCTTATATCAGTGTAAATTGAAAAAATAACACTCCTTGATTTAAAACTTTTCTCCATAATATAATATTATATCAAACTGGAAGAATAATTGCTTAAAAAACTACCAGGCGTTTATCATAAATGGCATCTTTTAAATAGGGTCAGCATAGCTTTTACGCATTTGGGGGGGGGATGCAATACTTGTACGGCTCGGCCACTGAGCCGAGGGATTTCGTACTATAGGAAGGGATAATTTTCGGCCTTTTGTGTTTTTTTTTTTAAATGGAAAAGTGATCTATGCATTTTTGTATACACTGAGCATCAAAGTGTGTGAAAGATTTTCTATGCCATGTGCCCAGACCGTGCACAAGTTGGGCGATGGTGCTTCTAGGTGCGTGTGCCCCCCCCTAAAAAGGCCGAGAATTGGTCTTTTTAGTGACCACTTGTACTGCCCATCTATATCTTTCTTAAACAGTGTAAGGTGCGTTCAAGGAATTGTATCATGTTGGATGGACACCCCACCGCCCAATTAATGCCAAGCATGCAGGGAACAACATTACAACATGTCTGGTTTGCCTGGCTTTGAGATTTTTCATAAGGGGGTTTTCTGCGCGCTTGAGTTGTTTGGGGGATTGATTGGTTGATTCATTGGTTGAATTGATTGATTGATTCATTCATTCACCACTTCACAATGTCAGGTAATATCTTTTCAAATCGCTAGCTGTGGTTCAAGGCGTTTACCTGTATCGTTTTAGAGAGTGCCCTTAAAAGCTTCAATTCAAAGAATGCTTTTGAATTTGTTACATAATTTAACTTGCTTTTGAGATAGCGAATGCTGTCATATTTTTAAGCCATCTGCCGTACTTATATCAGGTCAACTTCGAAAAATTCACATGCAGTGGTTATAATGGTTTTTAACCATATTGAAGAAATATAAATATAAAAAAGTCTTTTTTTTTGCAAAAAAGCTAAAAAACCATGTTTTACCTAATTTTGTTACCCGTAGCATCCTTAAGCTATACCTAAATTGGTATCATCTTGTAGAAAATTTTGATTGGCTTTTAAATGACGAAAACGGCACTATTTTTGGAGGTTTGTAATCCAAACGTTATACAATACACACATGTTTTTTTAGGTAAAAAGCGGCCATTTTTGACGCACATCCTTGTGATTTTTATTTGTTCGCAAGAGGCTTATTTAATCCACGCAACCTTTTCATACCCACCATATACCTATTCATGTATGGGGTCCAAACATTTTAGAGGTGCCAGATGCGTTACTGTCAAAACTTTTAAGCGAATACGATTGATGGCTCCCTGGACTAACAATGTTTCAAACAACGAATCTCCATTCAGTTACGTGTTGTAGCAAGTGTCCGTGCGGCCAGTAATGACTAAAACCTCGATTTCGTCCTTATTAGTTGCTTCTGGTCCTATCAGTTTGCAGGGTATGTAAGATACTGTACTTGATACAAACGTGCAAAAATCTGGATTTTTAAAAATTTTGGAATAGCGAACCCTCTTTTTGGAATAGCGAACCTTTAAAGGTTTCAACTAAGGTTTTTTATTGTGAAATTTTGAAATGTAACAATTTAAATGAAAGCCAAAGCAAATGTTTTTGTTTCTCGTTTGGCAGAGTTTTTATATCTATTTTCAGTAAGAGATTTGGGGGAATTTTGCTTTCCAACATTAGCTACATTAGGAATGGTGTGTGTGTGTGTGTATGTGGGAGGGGGGGGGGTTACCCGATGGGCCGGTGGGAGGGAGATGATAATATTAACAAAATAAAAACCGATAGTAAGTACTTCAATGGCAAGTTTGCATTTTGGTTTGTTTGTTATTTATTCGGCAATCGACAAAAGAAAATTACAGTATACCAAACAAAATCAATACGGCCACTACACATACGTACAACCGTCAATTAGCCAGGATAACCCTTAAGTCGGCTGAAATTGCCAACTTATTGGCCATGGGGTCCATGAAAAAGACGGGCCCCTGTGAGCGAGGACCACAAATTAATGCAAAAAAGCAAGAACTAGCAGAATGAAGGGATTGAAAGGTGATTTTCACAACCAAACCTAAGACTGGAAAGTAGTTAGGCAAATTCATCCGACGCAGGCTCAAGGCGTATTGGTAAAGATGGAGAGTTTTAAGAGTGGGTTAACAAGGGACGTCTTGAAGTGGCATTATCGCTTACACATTGATATTGGAGGGCATAGTATTCCAGTCCCTAGTCAGTAATGCCATTATAAAGAAAAAAAGACTTAACAATCTAGTATGCTAAAAAGTAAATCTCTAACTTTAGTAAAAAATGATTGAGATATGAGGGGCCAAAGAGTGTGAATATGTAAACATAATGGCTGAGTCGTAGTTGCCTAACTCTGTTTGGAAGGAAATTCAGAGATTCACTGAACCAAAGTGAGCTTGACTAATATTGATCCCTGGGTGACATAGGCAGTATAAAACGAAGCATTCTATTTTGAATGATTGAAGCTTATGCTGACATTCTTAAGAATACCACAGTACCACGAGGTACAACAGTATATGAGTAGTCAAATGACACTGTAATAAAGCCGAACTGAGGGTCCTACGAAGTTTACGGTGAAAATAATGTGGTGTTATATAAAAACTGAGTTGTTTTCCAGTCAACCTTGTTAATGATGGAATCACTGAAAAGGGTTTCTTGATCAAGAGTCACCCCAGATAATTAATAGCTTTTGAGACTTGTATTTTTGGCCATAAAGATTGATTATGAAAAATCGGTGCTTTCTTTAACTTTTTGGAACCAAAAATAAAATGCATTCAGTTTTGCCGGCATGCCAACGAGAGCTTGTTGTCAATTAGCCAGTTATTACAAGATTCAGGTTCAAACTGAGGCTTCTGGAAACAAACTTACAGGGTCTTGGTCAGATTGAAAATAAGGAACACTGTAATCTGAAATAGAGTTAACAGCCCGTCTTCACAGAGGTTCTCATATCATGCAATAGCACATGATTTAAAGAGAGACCGTAAAAGGCTCCAGGGGGCACACCACAGGGTGAGATTTTGGAAATCAGAATTAATACCAATCTATGGAAACGAGCTGTTGTCTATTGGATAAATAAGAGATGAAACGCAAGCGAGTTGATTCCCATCGCCTCAAGTTTGTTACACCAAAATCGAATGGTTAACGCTGTCGAACGCTTTTTTGGACATCCACAGAAGCATGCGAATAATTTCCTTGGGACAGCTCATCTAATGTAGTCAGTTAAGATAAGTAGACCTGATTCTGTTGAATATCCAGAACGAAAGCCTGATTGATATTGATAAATCAGGTTTTTAGATCGAAGGTTATTCCTCCACTGAACATAGACACATCTCCAATATTTGGGCGAGCAACTAGGACGCAACAGGTATAGTTTCCAAACATAACCTGCCTTTCTTTTTAAATAGGGGCACGACCCTAGCAAATTAATACGTCCGGCCACAGTGTTAGTATTGATTGACCAAGTTGACAATATGTGTATTAATGGGGCAAGAGAAAAGCCCCATCTTTCAGAACTTGGGGGGAGCCCATCCAAACCTGCCCCTTTATGAATATCAGGTTGGAAAGTTCTTTATAAACAAAATCTTCATTCAACAGGTGTGAGCACAAATAATCACGACAATGACCCTTGCTATATAAAAAAATCCAATTAAAATTCGCACCGTGCCAAACATCTTAGTGGAGAAGGAATTACTGACTAAGGAAGCCGCAAAGTAGTAGAGAAAAAGGTGTTGAGTATAATTACAAACTGAGCGTGTGTCAAAGCACAAATCGCCACGACCATTAAGGACAATTTCGCCGATTTGAGGTTCGAGAGCTATACCCAAGACTCTTCAAATGTGCCATAACTTACGCGGGGTTACCCTGGACCCATCATCAAATTGAGATTGCAAATAAGGGACTTAGCCTCTTATTTTCCTTTAAAGTTGGTTACGTAAGGGAGGTATAATCTTCACTAGTTGAAGGCAGTAGTATTACCTTTTTATTTGAAAGTCTCATTTTTATCACGGCCTATGAGATTTATCTAGGATGCAGGGGTCATCCACGGTTCCGGACGATTTTTATACCGGCTAGTAGCTTAGGGCGCACATCAAGAATACCGGTCAAAACATTTTAAAAATTTGACCATGCATCAACAACACAATCGGTATCACAACAGATGACCAGTCGCAAGTAAGTACTGAGCAAATTAGAAAAAAAACATTGGCATCATAGTGTTTCATGGATCTAATAGAAGCAGTGTTATGAGAAGCCATGGGACCCGAACAAGACTTCTCGGCAGTAGTACACAAGGGAAATGGTCACTGGAGGAACAATGGTAAAACACCACTTGACAAACAAGCTGTTGGAATTCATAATGATATGATCAAATGATGCTATCGGAGGGTATCAGTGACACGAGTGGGGTCCTGAGCGTTACCTGCTGGAAACCTGCACAAGAAGTAAGTTAGGTAGGGTTATACAATGAGATAGGATTAATACCACTAAAGTACATATATTAGTGTCCCCTAAATATATAAAGTTTCCTGTGAAAAGCAAATTTTTGAAACACGGAATAAAATTTATCAGAAAATTCTTTGAATAAGTTGGGGGATCTGTAAATAGTCCCCACTAGAATGTTTGTTTGGGGTGGTTCGCAAGAGTGGGTCACCCACACTGCTCAGAAATTCATCAATAATGAGATCAATCCGTGGGTTATTATACGCAATGTCAGCTCTTATATTACATGCAGACCCCGCCACCTTTGGCGTGCGCTAACGGCTGTAAGTTGAAGAGCCGGCAAGCTAAAATTTTCAGAATCAGTTACCGAAGAATCCAAGCACGATTCAGAGATCGATATTACGCGATTGGAACAGTTAGCGATAGTCTAATTCCGACAGTTGGCAATAGTGATCTGGTTTTAAGATGATATGAAATGTAAACCTCTACGGTTAAAACAGTCAAAGAGTTTGGGATCAGATGAGGAGGGCAGTTGAGTAGCATCGGTTATGCGCTGACTCTATTAAGATTTGTAACTATCCAATAAATCAAGATCAGCATTAGCAAATGGTAAGCTATGTACGGAGCATGTGTCACAGATAAATGAAATTTCGGCATTGAGCTTTACTAGTTTGTTGTAGGCTTTATTAGAGATACATGACAGCGACTATGGGTCCATTGGTCACAAGTGTCACAGTGATGGCTTTGCTGCGAGAGGTAATACCACTACTGCAAGTCACACAGGGAAACTTAGATGGGCGTCGTTTACTAGAGGTTTTGAATGCCAGTACCACAGAACATTCCTTAGGTTGGACCAGGATTGGGACTAGTATCACCACTTTTCAGTAGTGCATACATGAAAAAAAAGTAAACAATTGTCCGAATGGGTGCGAGTCTGACTGCCGGTACTAAACGATGCGACAAAAGAGCTTTGCGAGTGAGTGGTACTTTATGTTAAACAGCCGGACATGAAGATTTGTAGAGCATGACATGGAGCAAAAAAAGTGAGCTATCCCGATTAAGCTTTGGTTTGTTTCAGAAACTGGATTATGAGCCCGTTAGTCAAGATGTATAATGAAAATCGACAATGACGGCCAGTTTTCCGGTCGCCATATGGCAAATAGACTATACGTACGCCGTATCGAGATGCCGAACAAACTGTCGAATTCGGAACCCAACACACAATGTTCGAGTTTCGCACGACGAATGGATGAAAAACAGTCTTAAAAGAGACAAAAAGAGCTGAACTTCTCAAGTAAAGCCCCTCCGAAGATCAACGCGTACTGTAGCGTCGATACATGTACAAACTGAGTTCAATAAATAATAACTCGAGCCAAAAATGGTTAAAAAAAAATTGGCAGCGAGAAAAAAAGAAGAAACGTCCTCGCTCACAGACGTATCAAAAACTCCACGAGTTTAATATGCATTCTAGAAATCCATGGGACTCAACCCATATTGAGGTGGAAAAAATTGAAAAAAAAAATCACTCAGAAGTGTGCAGGGTGAATACCATAAAGGGAAGGAGTTCTCTCATCAAATTTTACGAAGAAAAGTTTAAAGTTAAAAAGAAATGGAAGGAAGGAGAAAGAAAGAAGGAAAGGAAAGAGAGGAAAAGAAAGAAAGGAGAAACAGAAAGCAGAAGGAAAGCGGAGGGGGCATGGCGTAACCAGCGGGGGGGGGTGGGGCAGGGGTCACGGCCCCCTGCTTCAGAAGCAGGTCCTCCCCCCGCCAGCCCCCCCCCCCCCAATTGAACTGATCGTTTGTACGGTGTCTATGGCGAAGACCCACAAATTCGATCCTCAGAAATGCCTCGGCACACTTCTGCCCCCCCCACCATTTGCAAAGGTCTGGTTACGCACTGGCGAGGGGGAGATGGAGAGAGAGGGCCGTGGGAAGGGGGAGTGGGAGAGTGGACAGGCATTAAATCAAGTATAGTCAGGCAGCAGTTTGTCAGCTACTGCGATTAATTACCAACTTTGATGTGTCATTCATGTGTTCAAGGGACCTCCAAGGAATCGCTTCAACTTGTTGCGAATTATCATGTCGTATATTTCGTCACCTGGGGGCGTTTTTTCAAAATGGCCGCCAAAATCATAGAAAAGAAAATCGAATAACAGCGCATGTTTACAAAATTACATCTAA
>JAMKCH010061508.1:0-84881 GCA_023653785.1 Ophioderma brevispina
CGGTTAATCTCTACTTTTCAGCAATTTTTGCATTTGTGTAAAGACCAAAGTTTCCAGTTTTCTAAATTGCCAATTCTGTGTTCTTTTCCTTTTTCTAATTAAAACCCTTAATTTATTTGATTCTATGGAAAACTAAAAGCACAACATGTTTGATCTAGAAACGCCATAAGCAGTTGGAAATTTGCCAAATTTGGCATTAGATATGCACGAAATCAACAAAAATGAAGCCTGGATGGTAAATTTGGTCCAGAATTGATGGAAATTCAAGGGATTTTAATGCATTTTGTGACTAAAATTTATAGTGGTAGGCTGAATTTGAACCATTATTTTGCATAAAAAATTAGACTTACTGTAAAAAAATACATCGGTCCTTGGACCGCTTGTGTCGCCTGCCGTCGCGGTTAGTGAATGATATGCCTAACATGACCTTTGACCTTGATATGTGACCTTTGACCTCATCAACAAATGAGGGATCCCATGTTGCACCTATGATTCAAGTTTGGTTCCAATTGAACTTCAACTTTTCAAATGAGGTCAATTTTACATTTTCAGCCTATTTTACACCTTGACCTCACATGACATTTGACTTCACATGACATTTGACCTTGATATGTGACCTTTGACCTCATCAACAAATGAGGGATCCCATGTTGCACCTATGAATCAAGTTTGGTTCCAATTGAACTTCAACTTTTCAAATGAGGTCAATTTTACATTTTCAGCCTATTTTACACCTTGACCTCACATGACCTTTGACCTTGGCATGTGACCTTTGACCTCATCAACAAGTGGGGGATGCCATGTTGCACCTGTGACCCAAGTTTGAAATAAAATTGGATTGATTCAGCCCAAATTTATTGGTCGAGCTATGAGTTGCAAAAATATTGGGCGAGACGCAGTCGAGCCCAATATTTTAAAACTCATAGCGAGACAGATAAATATTGGGCGCAAATCATCCAATTTTATCATTATCATGCGTAGGATCCGATATTATCGCGTATCAGACACCTCAAAGCATGATAATGGTTTAAATCCATCAAAGTATGAGGATATTGCAGACAAATGTTAACCCTTTTTCACAACAGACATCAACAACAGACATCAACAACAACAGTGGACAAAGTGATCCCTATGTGTCTTCCTGCCTTAGGGCAGGCGACACAAAAACCTTGAAAACCAGGTTTTCAAGACATTCAGGTTTCTCCAAATCCGTGTTCTAAACTTGCAATTCTGTGAAATTTGTTTTCCCATAAAATTAAAACTTTGGTCTTTACATTTGTATGACGTCAGCCCGACAACAGAACAGGCAGTCTGCCTGCAAGAGTACTTTAAAAGATTACTAATGGGGCCTGCTTAATAATTTGAAATTTCTTATAAAAATATGTACTTACACCTCAAGAATCGTACAAATTTGGTCCAGCATCCTGCCTGCTGCTGCTCGGCTCTTTGCTTGGCTACTTTAGGGTCCACAACTCTCATTTCACCTTGAACATAGACTTCGCTCTCCATAGCAGTAGGGGCATGATCTTTGTCATTCTCCATTGATGGTCCAGCATCCATTGTGTCCCTTTTGTTGAAACTACTGTCCAAATTTTTCTCCTCAGTACCGGCATCAAAGCCTTCATTATCATGATCACTCCATGCTTGTCTTGAAGCTGCACTTGATGGTCGCCTGCAAGTGAAAATCCACCAATAAGTTTCAATTCATGTTGATGACAAACTGACAAAATTGATATAAATTTCATTCTATACTCTCCATCATAATTCCTTTTCTCTGCGTCAACACTACGCCAGCATTCCCGCCAGACAGAACCATGACAATGTGTACAAAGGAAATACATAGTCTGCGCGTTACACGCAGCAACTTCGCGTGCGTATGTAGACGCCTATATTATTATTATTATTACAGAGCATTTATATAGCGCTCCACAAGGAACGGAGCGCTTTACAAACACAAAAGTGAATATACAAAACAAAAGAGAAACATATTAACAAGGAAAAAGATATGACTTAAGGAGGCGTTTGAAGACCAAAACAGAATCCGCACTTCTAAGATCAGTCGGCAACTCGTTCCAGGTTCTTGGTGCCGCAACAGCGAAGGAGCGATCGCCAGCTTTTAATTTAGTCCGTGGAACGAGGAGACGAGTACGATCGGAAAAGGAACAGAGTCTTGGTCTACATCCCTCAGAAACAAAAACAGAGTGTAAATGAACAAGGTCACTGAGGTATGAAGGAGCCTGACCATTGATACACTTGTAAATGAATAAAGCAATCTTGTAACGAAAACGTTCTTTCACAGGTAACCAATGTAAAGAGTCAAGCAAGCCAGCCGACGACTGGTCTCGTCCCCAAGCAAAGACTAAGCGTGCAGCTTTGTTTTGAAGACGCTGGAGGCGCTTGATATCAGATTGGCGCGCACCCGACAGAAGGGAATTCGCATAATCGAGGCGGGAGAGGAGCAATCCTTGGACGGCATGGTGACAGGCTTCTTTAGTAATGAAACGGCGTATTCGCCATACATGTAGGTTGCGCAAATGAAAATTAACAGTTCTACAAATTGTATTGATGTGATGGGACATATTAAGAGACCCATCAAGGGTGACACCAAGGTTTTTCACAGAATCAGATGGGTTTAAATAAATAAGTTATTGATCTTTAACCTCACATTAGACAAAGATGGCAAAATTCAGTCTTGTCCTGGTTCAGTTGAAGATAGATTTCAGAAAAGGAATTGTGATGGCAATTATATTTCTTTTGGTTCTATCTTTTGATTTTCCAGCTCAACAATTTGAGAGTTATAAGATTTTTTAACTTTTAAAAGATCTGAGGAAAACAAACATTTTAAAAGCTAAGGTAGGATTATCGGCTAGGCTTCCTGCCCAGATCTTGTTGAAATTCTCATGAAATGTGGTAATGGTGAAAGAAAAGTGTGCCAAATTGTAATTTTTTTCCAAAAAGGCGTTTAAGAGGATGTCACATAATGTGTTTTCATTTCCATAGACTTGTACAGGGGCTGATTTTGGCAGTATAGAAAATGACCAATGAGGCATTTTGTGAAAAATACACATTTATTTCAATTATTTCAAGTAATATGAGTTATAAGATGGTGTTTATTTGTATGGTTAAAAGAATATTCAAAATTAAAAAATCCATACAATTTTTTATTTTGTCTGTGTGTAATCAAAAGCAAAGGACAAGGTGGTCGCCAAACAAACACTTTTTGTTGAAAGTATTTATAGAACAATGAAGTATCCACTTTTCATAATTTCCTAGAAGAAACTACAATCCCTTGGTGATGAATAAAGGTGTCTATGAAAGAAATCAAATTTAGAAAATTCTCACGTTAGATTTGGCAGATTGAGTTTTTCTATTTGAAGTACTAGGTGTTTTAATGTTTCCTAAATTATTTTTCCCTAAAAATAATGTTCTAAAAAATTAAAACACTTGATTCAAAAAAGCTAACGTGAGATTTTAGGTATTTGCTTATACACAATCCATGAGTTTCAGTGTAAAAGCACCTTCCATTAGCCTGGGACAAATTATTTATTGTAAAAATTAGGGAATTTTTTATAAAATTAATAAAACACTTAAAACACAACACGCAGTCTTGAAACTGCAAAAATTTGTGGAGGGAGAGTTCAATCCTTACCCTAGTCAAGTTTGGACTAAATTGAGGGAGTGTTTTGATTTTATGGTCAGGTTTTCTCTAAGACAATTTTATCCGATGATCCTACCAAAAGGAGAGGTGCGATCTTAGTATATTAAAATGTTCATCTTGATAAAATTAACCTTCAACCCCAAACCCCAATCTGTAACCGTTCCAATATTTCAATCCCCTTTTGATGTGAGATCTAGAAAGGACCGCACAAGGGTTTCGAGGGGACATTTTTTTTCAAGGAGACTTTTCTCAAAAATTGCAAGGTGGGGACGGGCAAATTGGGCAAAAGTGGCCTTTTTAACCTTTTTTGACAAAAAAACATAAAAAACCTATTTTTGAGCTCACTACACTCGTAAAATCTATTTCTTTCTTGGCCTTTAGATTTTGTGGGCTTCTAGAATTTTTGGGGGGCGTCCGCCCCACCACCCATCCCCTGGTGGCCGGGTAACACCCAGCGAAACGTGTGTCCACCAAAGGAGCTTTGCTCAGGACCCCAACAAGGACAGACATGAGGATTGCATAGCAGCATGTTCTGTTGACTATTGACTTCAGTTTTACTGTTTCATTTATACCTTCTCGTATGTATCGGCGTACGCGATTGGTCAACACGCGTCACGTGACCATGTATAACAAACGTTTATACATGTATGGCTGCCGTGACGAACGCCGAAAGTGGAAAAAATCTCAATTTCACACTGAATTTGATATGAAATGAGTTAATTTTTGTAAGTAATAGTTGTACACAAGTACGGTATCATGACGGGGGCAATCCCTCGGGCATAAACAAGCGTTTATACAAAAATTATGAATGAACCCCTAATTCACTTTCCATCATTTGACCGGAGTAGCACTACTTGAATACTAAAGAGTGTAATTAGTTCCACAATAATGTTATATAATTATAACAAGATTAGGCCACTGAATTGAGAGATGGTCACTCATCCATGCCATTTCACACCTTATGAATAGCTTTATCAACAAAAAAATGAAACAATGGGCATGATTGGCAGTGCTGCTTGTGTATGTGATGTATCATTTATTTACAATGCACAAAACCTCTTTTTCCTTGATTTTTATGAAATTTAACCAGTGCAATTCAGTATTATGTGACAATTTGGACTAAGTAGTCACAACTAAAAGTGATTTAGGTTAAGTTTCACAGCATGTGGACATATGTGTTGTGCTTTTCAACACCCTGTCTTCCATGGATGACCGTAGGAACCCATGGATTCGATCCGGGTAGGTGAAAGGTCTGTCTAGAAACATGATTTTGTGAGCCCATAGAGTACTGTGTTCAAATTAATATTGGTCAACCAAAATGGATAGTGGAGGGGCCTATGTTCTCCAGAGAGTGATTTTATGAAGTTCATGTTAATTGTTGGCAACCATTATAAATGTATTCTACTGGGTCTGACTATTCAGAAAAACGATGTTGCCATTTTTTCCGTTGACCTTTAGTGACCCTAACACAAGGTCAAAGGTCAAAATGGTCATACATCGTCTTTTTTTTTTTTTTTTTTTTGGTGAAAGGTCTGTCTAGAAACATGATTTTGTGAGCCCATAGAGTACTGTGTTCAAATTAATATTGGTCAACCAAAATGGAGTGCATTTTCGCTCATATTCAACTTCCAAACCAAACACCATTTAGCCCTAAGATTTCACAGGGTAAATAAGAAAAAAGTAGCTTTTGATACCAAAATTTTGACCAATTCCGGTAAAATCGGGGGTTCTAGGGACGAGGCTATAGCGATTGACCCATGGCCCTTTAAGAGTGAGAAAATATTTTGCCGGCATTGACATGAGTTCTGCTCTTTACCTGTGACTGTTAAAACGTGCCATTGGGTTTACAATCTATATACTAGGCACATGCATTTTTGCAACCTCGGCCAAAGAAATTTGCGTGCTTGGACGCAATTTTCAAACCCCCCAAACCTGAGATCAGAACACTCCCCGTGACACACTGTCACAAGCACCAAAGATTAAAGGTCCATTTTGTGATTCTAGCACCTTCTGTTTTATTTATGGTTCACCAGATATCGTCGAGAAAAGCTTATCCCAAAAATTTAAGTTGATTATTGATCTTGCGGTTTGATTATGAGCAAATGTTTGTATCGCAGGTTCCCATAGGCTACGAAAATAGCGTGCTCGTGCCCATTCTATTTAAAATAACCGGGAACACTCCAGAGAGCGACTGCTATGTTTAAATTGGGATTTTTAATGGTTAAGAAATCGGATTTTAACCATGAATGGAAAATCAGTCAAGGAAACAATGTGCGCATAATTAATATAAATATAATTTAGGAATACATCAAATGTAAGATTTTCAATAAGTGTTGTTTTGTACTGTCTACTGTACTGATTCTAGATTTGCTTATTCCGCATCCGAGTCGGATCCGCTGCGCACCCATCCCGTTTTTTTTTCAATACACTTCCGCATGTAGCGTTGGCCCGTTGTAGGAGGTAGGTAAGGACGATGCGACGATCAACGCTGCCTGAACGAACTACCTGACAACATGACGATGCATAACATTCGCATGCATGCATGCAAGCATGCACATGTGCAGGCTGAAGAGAGCACCCCAGGAGAGAGCATCAGTTGAGAATAACTCAGAATATCCTACAAGATCACAGATAAATCTGATAAAGCTACTGTATTATATCATACACATACTGACACATAATCAATATATATATATAGAGAGAGAGAGATCTTGCAGACTGACTTGCACACTAATAGTATTTTTTTTACTTTCATTTATTGTACCGTACTTACTTCTGAGGTTCATCTGCCAACTGGTCCATTTCCAGGCCAGTTTTAGAGCCAGATGTTCCTGGCCGCGGAGACGGGCTCACGCGTTTTGAAGCCATGTTAAACCCCTAAAACCTATTCCAGATCGTTACGCGTAGCTTATAGAACCCGATGAGATTAACATATAATTATTGTCCCCTCAATTTTAGGGGAAAATGCCACGAACTCGACACCACCGTCGTTGTTTACACTTGCCGTCTTCTCCGAATCTCGCAACTTTCTGCTTCACTAACCTGTGGAATAGTTCACTTTTTCACAGTTGCCAGAAAATAAGCCAGGAGAGCGCCCAATCTTGGTTTGGCGCGCCCAACGATTTTTCATTGACATTGCAATACTCTGTATAAGTGGGTATTTATCATTTACTGAATGATAGCGTGATTTAGGAGGGAAAAAGAAGAAGAAAAAAAAGAGACAAAAAAAGCAGCAAATAAGGTTTTGATATTACTTCTACAGTGGTCTGCTTCTATTTTGTTCATTGTTTCGGAATTTTTTGTGTTAATTTCGAAATAGAAAACAACGGGAAAAGTGCAACGATAGATTTCAAGGCATCCACAATTTTTGTCATTAGGTGTCAATAAAGTTGATTTTTAGCCTATGCTTAGATTCAACTTGATATACAATATGACCGAATTTTCAGATTTCTTCCAATAGGTAATTAGAAATTTCATAATTTTGTATCAAAGAAATAATTCTTTAGGATAGAAAGATATTTTTTATTATTTTGATAGAAAGCTTTACATCATTGCAAAAACCATAATTTTTTCATATTTTTATGAAACACCTATGAAATCTCTCGTTGCAACCTTTAAAAAAAATTAAAGAAAATTATTTTTCTATGCAGGAATAGGCCCTATCATCTTCGCAGTCATCTTTGAAGCCATCACATCCGACTACCCGATCCTCCGACCTCGACCCGGGGGGGGGGGGGGGGGTTCTTAGTGAAAAGGGATACGGGGATGTGCGACCGAGAAGGGTATTCGTTTAGGCATGAAGAATGCATGCAAACCACAAAATGTGAAATAGTGCGGCCAGTGGCTCAAAATACATTTAACAGTTAGCTTCGTCCCAAAACCTCCATCAAGGCATGTTTTGCACTTAGACTTTTAGGTATAAGGATGGGTAGCAAATCTGTAATTTTGGGTATATTTCGGGATGTGGTTCAAACACCCGGTCGCAACCCAAAGGGGACACCCCCCCCCCCGGGCCTCGACCCCACCTTTCACACCATCAAACCTGAGATTTTGGTACCACTGGAAAGCTTGTATTTTCTCACTTCAATCCGACAAAGTTTTGACAGTTTTGAGTGTCATGGACTCACAATGTTGATTTTCATCCACAAGATGAAAAATAGAACTCAGAGACTTGTCAGGTGACTTTTGCATACTCATTTTGATGTCTTCACTGTGAGGACAGATCATCGTTGAACTGCAACGCTCCCTTTAAAAAAAATTAGGATCATTTGTGCCTGCATGGCTCATCTTATTTGTGGTTGAAAGCGTTTATTTCTGACCTTTTGCCATCGAATGATACGTAATAACAACTGACTTCTTTCCGTTTGGCGGTGGCCCTTATTCCTGCAAAACACAGAAAAAATATATGTAATCGGGTGGGGCACCGCTTTTTAACTAAATGTTACCTTTCTTTAAAGGTAGATTTAATCTCCATATGGGGTAGACAATGAGTGAATTCAAGATCTGTGCCAAAAATTTCACATCTGACCTATGAACAATTTGTTTTTACAAGTTTGGCTTCCAAAAAGTAATTTTGGCACCAGTGGGGAGGTCTCTGCACTTCGGACCAAGCTTTGGCAGGTTCGGGGAGGGGGGCACTTATATTCCAATTAATGTGGATATCATGCTAGTGTATAAAAACGCGTAATTAGGGTCGTACATTGTATAGGCTATCAAAATACAATATTTATATGCTTCACGTCGAAAATTACGTGTTCCGGGGTGTGATATTTTGAATACTTGTAAAAATGCTGGAAAATAGTGGATTTCTTCTCGATTTTCTCCTGTTCACCTGGTACGATTCACCCAATCAGTGCTTTTAATCGTTTTTTGATTTTAAGAATCCTCAGTAGTTTGTATCTGTCGTCGTCTCCTACGCATAACCTTTGTAATATTAAAGCGGCACTGGCACATTTTCACAAAATATGAAATTTCTTAAATTCTCTCTCAAATGATAGTGTAGGCCATTGGAAGAATAGAGATACATTTTACACATAAACATAACATACTCAAAAACAGATAGGGACATTGATATGACTGAGGATAAAGACATCCAGGTAATTTGTAGGCCAACTTTTAAGTTTTCCATAACTTTAATCAACAAATGTGTATACTACATGAATATCATACACTCGAACTCATTGATATTCAAACCACAAAGGTCACAGACCGGTCAAACAGGGTGCATGTCCTGGGAAACATGCATACGGTGTGCGTGTCCTTGTGTTAAACGCCATTTCCGTCGTCTGCTGATTAATGTCGCCGGCGACATTAATTATAAAATCGTTCTGTTTACCCATAAGGACGCTGATTTGGTCTCCAACATTTCAGGTGAGGGCTAATGTATGTAAAAGCTTTACAACCCATGGCAAAATATCGATTTTGAAAATCTTGAGGGCGCACTATTTTTCAAATGTGCCAGTGTCTCTTTAATAACGAGTTTCATTTCCATACTCATAGAGGGTGTATCCAATGAAAAATGTGCATGGAATTCTGCTGACTAGTGCCATCTTAAAGCGATATGTTCATTGAACTGTAACTTTTCTGACATAATCGTAATACTCATTCTTTATACTACATATTCTGAAAAAAATGAAAGAAATTGCTTTAAAAATGAAGCAGATATGAAACGTTTTCACACACCTTCCCATTTTCTCCCATTCGCAGTAATGCACATTTGGTGTAAATGAGATACCTCACTCTCATATTGTCAATTAATTCTTCTTAAAAGTGGTTTATTGTGGCACTGGCATGTTATAACAAAACACTCTTTCTTTTCAAAACAATAATAATATAAAGACCGCAAGTTTTTCAACACTTGTTTGAATATAATGCACAAAATATATCAGAAAAAACTTTCATGGATCGACAGCATGCTTAAACAAATTTGAAACAGATTTTGGACGAAGAGTTCTTTGCACAGAAATATTGCACGAAATCCCGGACAAAATCACATGAAACTTTCATTTGATCAATGAAATAAATTTGCAACAGATTAAGTGTTTTGGATAAGAGTTTTAGCAAAAAAATACACTATTCTGAAGACACTTTGATATTGCTCTTGCCCAGTCCACAAAGTCATTCAGTTCAGTTTCAAAACTTTATAAACGATGTGTATAAATGGTCTTCTTGAGCTTGGCAAAGGAATTATTTAATAACTTCTGTTGTCTTAGTTCTTCAATGAAGTCTTCTTTGGTTTCTACATTTGAATTTGAAGAATTGTCTTCAAAGTTATTCCTGCTTATGACAATGGATTTGAGCTACTCGAAGCTAACACTATGATTTCAGAGCTAAAGTTACTGAAAAGAGTACTCGTTTTCACTATCCGGACCAGGTGATAATTGACATTTTGAATGTTTACAATGTTTAAAATTAATCAATTTAATTGATTTCATGCATTGGTTGCAGGATTCAATGAATCTGATTATCTGCAGTGTAGTCTTGTGAAGCAAAGCTTAAAGCGGCACTGGCACATTTTCACAAAATATGAAATTTCTTAAATTTTCTCTCAAATGATAGTCTAGGCCATTGGAAGAATAGAGATACATTTTACACATAAACATAACATACTCAAAAACAGATATGGACGTTAATAAGAGGCTAAAAACATCCAGGTAATTTAGGCTAACTTTTAAGTTTTCCATAACTTTAATCAACAAATGTGTATACTACATGAATATCATACACTCGAACTCATTGATATTCAAACCACAAAGGTCACAGACCGGTCAAACAGGGTGCATGTCCTGGGAAACATGCATACGGGGTGCGTTTTCTTGTGTTAAACGCCATTTCCGTCGTTCTTCTCCTCTCTGAATTAATTGTCGCCGGCGACATTAATTATAAAATCGTTCTGTTTACCCATAAGGACGCTGATTTGGTCTCCAACATTTCAGGTGAGGGCTAATGTATGTAAAAGCTTTACAACCATGCAAAAATATCGATTTTGAAAACGCGCACTATTTTTCAAATGTGCCAGTGTCTCTTTAAAGGTTGTCACGCCATAATAGACGAAATGATGCATGATGGAACTGAAAACTTAGCTTAACTTTGTAAATCCCATTGGAATGGGGTGAAAATGCACCAGCCTTGAAAATTTATCATATTTGCCTCATTCTTCACCAAATTCCCTCATTTTTCAGCATAGAAAGTAGAAAACATGCAAATTATATGAAAACATTAACCTGTCAGAGTTGGGTGAACAGTTGAGGGTCAAATTTTTGTTTCTTCATGCATAGTTTTTTTGATACACATGGTATATAAAATATTATGTTGCTAACCGGCAACTGTCACAAATCAATGCAGGCCTATAATACGTATCTACACTCTTAATTTCATGGATTTAAAAGTTAATCCTTAGGATTGTAGAAAGAGACCAATCAATGTTAGGATTTAAAATTAATCTCTATTGCAATAACATTACATCATGTTAGATATAAATTCAAATATATTGAATCTAAGACAAACTGGATTTAATTTTAAATCTATTTTGATTGGTCACAATAACTACAATCCCAGGATTAACTTTTTAAATTACTGAAATTTAAAGTGTAGCCTATACACGACTGAGATGTGTTTGGAAACTATCCAATTCCATTTAGAATAGTAAACTTCATTTAATTTACGTGGTCCCGTAATTGATTTCAAAGTATTTTACAATCATCCACGTACAACGTCTTCTCTTCATATCATGGCAGTCACAACTGATCCATCACACGGGTTACTCACATTGAAATGTGGTATGGGTTAGTGCCGCCCATACATGACCCTCATTTTCAGGTCGATTTCAAGTTCCACAGACCCCCATTTTAAGCCTTAGTATATAAATTCCAGAGACACTGCTTTATATATAAGACTCTATTCTGGCCCAAATTTTACTTCAAATACCTAAAAATTTGATGAAAATCAAGCTCCAAAACCCTTGTTTCTAACACAAAACTACCCATATTCCATAGACCGAAATTTTACATCCAACTCTCTAAATGTAAAAGAGTGAAAATCACACTTTCAAGGAGTGATTCTAGGGACCAGTCTTTGTTGGAGTTATACTTCCCTCTTTTGAGAGTGAACTTGCTGTCAATTCTTCACTCTTATGAGAGTGACAATTCATCGATGAAGAGTAATCATAAACAAAATTCACTCTTTAAAGAGTAAAATTTAACTCCAACAAAGACTGTTCCCTAGACCTTTTACATTTAGAGAGAAAATCAGTTCCGCAGCCCTGTGTTTGAAAATCTGGGTGGCCACGCCCCTATACCCAAAACATGCTTGAGTACCCTCCCCGGGCAACTGATATCTATAGTGTTGTTTCAAGCTTAAAAACCTTCTTCGAAAAATACAAGTTGGAAGGGAATCCTACCTTTCTACAGGCATAATGTAACGCGGGATGTAATGGAGAAATGGAAACTGCTGCAGGAATATAGCATACGATGTTCAGACTCCTTGAACCAAAACGTGTTGACAGAAGATGATACCCTGCAAATAAGATAAACTAAACATTGACGATTTTGATTGGCAGCAATCATTCGTAAAGTGCATCAATTCTACCCGGGAAAGGAATTTCCTACATTAGATAAACTGTTGACCACTCTTCGTCAAGATAATCACTTGTGGGAGAACGAGTCTCTGAAACTGTTGAAAAGCCATGGATTTAAATTTAAACACCAGAATGGCAAATCCTGATCGAAAGAGCTGAAATTGTTTTACTGCGACGACATCAATATCTATACGCAAAATTAAAGGTGCAACGAGAGATTTTAAGTCATCCATATTTTCTGTGATATGTAGTGATTTCATATAGATTAGACACTCAATAGATTTCCTACCTTTTATTTGGTTACAGAAATAACTCAAAATGAAAACAAAAGGTGATTTGTACATGCTTATGTTTCAATAGAAAACATAGGCCGAATTTCTTACTTGCTCCTATACGAAATTTGAAACTTCACAATTTTTGTACCAAATATGAATTGGGTCAAGTCATATTTCGCAAATTGTTCGCAATGTATTGTTATAGATGGCAACGCATCTCCTGTTCATATTTTTGATGAGGGTGTACCTCAAGGCTCTGTTGTTGGCCCTTTAAGTTTCACTATGTACTCATCACCCTTGAAAAATATAATTGATGCTCATGGAATAAGCAGAATGATCTATGCTGATGACTCACAGATTTATGCTATTTTAAAGGATGATAAATCGTCTAAAATCTCAAAATGTGTGACAGGGATATTAAAACTGGTCTAACGCTAATCATCTTAAGTTAATGATGACAAAACAGAAGTTCTCCATATCACATCTCGCTTCAGATCCAGAGATTGTATTTCATCTGTATGTATTGGGGATGCAGAAATTGAAACATCTCCAAATGCACGCAATCTTGGTGTTCTTTTTTGAAAATGATCTTAACTTGGATTCACATATCAACAATATTTGTCGTTCTGCTTCTCATGCACTCCACAAAATCAACAAAATCAGGGATTTTCTTGACAAGCAAACTATTGAACTTGTTCATGCATTTGTAACTTGCCGTTTAGATTCTTGTAATTCCCTGCTTTATGGTCTTCCTGATGCCCAAATTGCTAGCTGCAACGCATACAACACTCTGCCGCAAGACTTGTTACATTCACAAAATCTCGGGATCATATCTCTCCAATTCTCCGCGATCTACACTGGATATACCCATCAAATTTCGCATTATGTACAATATCCTTCTCCTTAATACTTACAAAGTTCTACATGGACTTGCACCGATACATCTTCAAGAACTTATTCATGAATACAAGCCTACAGTCTCCCAGCTCTATGTCGCAGTGTCGTCTCATACCCCCATCAACCTCAACTCAGTCTTATGGTCGTTGTGCATTTTCTTCTGCTGCATCTGAACTATGGACATGATGGAACAATCTTCCTTATGGAATAAAATTTTCACAGACTGTTGATCAATTCAAATGCTCTGTCAAAACACACTTGTTTGACGTTAATAAGTTATTTCATCTCTCATTCTTGTTGCCATGGTACTTTTAATTATTTTTGTTTGTTTTTTTACCTGTTTGTGTTCATCCCTTATGTGTTTTTGCAGCGCATTGAGACTTAATTGTGTAATGCGCTTTATAAGCATGGTTGTAAAGAAGAAATGTGAAAAATCGCAATGCGAAATGCGTTTTTTTTAAATGCTAATGCGAAATGCATTTTTTTATTGCATTTTTGACCCACTTTTCTAATTTTTTTGCGGCCGCTTTACGGCCGATTTTTCATTTTTTTCTGAACATTAAAAAATCTTTCAAGTGAGCAAAAACCTAAACAAAAAAAAAATAATGCGCTAAGGCGACGAAAAAAACACCCTGTTTTACGGGCGAGCGGACCTTTCAGGTAGGGTCGGTCGGTCGGTCGATTTTATTTTCTTCTTTTTTTTTCTTTTCTGGATGTCAAAATTGGCCTAAAATAGCCCCAAAATCTGAAAAATCAGGAGAAAAAATGAAAAAAAAAATTACAAACAATTTTCTTTAAAAAAATAGCCAAGATTGATAATTTGGGCTAAAACAGGCTGATTTTACATGATTTTTGGAAAAACTAAAACAATCTGCAAAACTGAAAAAAACAGGGTCGGTCGGGCTCGTAAAACATGGTTCTTCGTCGCCTAAAAGGCCAATTTTAAACAAAATGCGCGAGGTCTTCTGAGACAATTTTTTTCTTTTCTTGGCCTAAACATATATAAAATCACCTTTTGTTAATGCATTGATGCGAGAGTTCTTATTGGGACAAAGAGAACATCTGTGACATTGAAATTTGAACTAGTTTTGTTCAAATTAGTAGAGAATTCTAACAGCGAGAGCGAATCGGACACAAGTGAAGATTAATGAGAGGTAAGTTGTTATTTAAACATATCTTATGACAGCAAAATGTGGCATTCTCGTGTTTCACGACCCACCCTTCTCCCTCCAATA
Source organism: Ophioderma brevispina (assembly GCA_023653785.1). Classification (NCBI taxonomy): domain Eukaryota; kingdom Metazoa; phylum Echinodermata; class Ophiuroidea; order Amphilepidida; family Ophiodermatidae; genus Ophioderma; species Ophioderma brevispina. Next base: position 14,641 of record JAMKCH010061508.1, read on the forward strand.
CATTACAACGGAATTAAGCCTATACTTTTGTACGTGAATGTTTTGGCGGGAAAAAAGTGGGTCGCATAACACGATATTGCCCAAAATGTTATACAACAATTTTTACAATAAAATGATAGAACAATACAAAGACAACTTGCAAAATATCTGCAGCATAAACTTTTATCAATGTTTATAGCGCCTGCGTGCATGATATAGGCCCAGACGGTAAATGTAAAACATGTCCAGTTTTGCCTCTTGAGATGTTATTGATTCTGTAGATACAAAATGCTTCCTTTCCCGAACAGTGGACTTTCAAAAGCTAAGACACTCTCTGATGGGAGACACTAAGTTTCTTTACACCTGTTCCCCAATCCCACAGCTGTTTAAGAATATATTTTAGAGAAAATGATTTTTAAAAATCTTTTGCACAAGGCAAGGTGCCCTGAGCTTTCATTAAAAACATCAACACAAAAAAAATCAGAAAAAAATATTACAAAGGAGCAGCAAAATCATATAGAAAAGGAATACAAGTATACACTGTTGATCTTCCATAAAGAGAGAGAGAGAGAGAGAGAGAGAAATTAAAAACAACCATTATAAATTTTATACTGAATAAATAAAAGCCTAAACTGCATAGTCTAAAGATCAACAACCCATTTTAAAATGTTGGGACAGTTTACCTTTCTTTTGGCAATTTCATACTCCAAATTACGCTTAACTAAACGAAATGATCTAAATGCATTGAAGCTTGGGGTCAAATTTTGAAATTTACATTTGTAAATAATTGTTATGATATCTCATGGATGTCAAAGGTCAGAAATACCTTTCAAACACAAATAAATGAGCCTTGTGCACAAGTGATCTAAATTTTATATAATAACACAGATTTAATGATTTGAATCTGATTGGTTCAAGAATTTGGTATGTCCAAAACAAAATTATAATAACAACTTTACATAATGATTTATAAACTAAGACACTTAATATTTCAAGTCCTGAAGTGTCCAGAGTTGCATGAAGCGTTGCAGTTCAACGATGATATGTCCTCACAGCGAAGACTCCAGCGACAACAGCAGACAGTTCAGCTATCAAGCCCCGGCGGCATCCAAAATATTATAAATCCTGGCACTATGTAAAGCTCACATCTACCATTATTGTAGATTAAAACTAGCTATATAACTATACTGTATAGCTCCTGGTTACTACTGCTGGTCCCGAGTCCGTCCAGTGACAAGTATATAACTACTCACAGAGATTCCCCCTATCCTAATAATAACCATTACAGCATCATCATGAATAAACATAAATTTGCACTGTCAAATCAGATTTCACATAAATGACATCATCTGCATTGCATCACCTCACATTTATAACATTAACATTATGGGGAATCCCCAATTTGCCATATTGATCTCATGCCTAAAACACGTTGACTCCGTTTTAGTTTAGCACTCCGGGGATCCACTCTCTCTGCTTGTTGTAAATCAACAGGTGCATTTTTGCACACAATACACTATACACCATTTCAGATAAAAGAGTGTGTTTAGCTTTGCACCCAGATCGGGGCTTCCTTATAGAACGCAACTGTAACAGGGTATACTAATGAGGTAAAAAGAGCGATTTCACCGTCAGACTGCCTTTCATTACGCGCAATTGTTATCAACACGCGATTTTAAAATTTATCAGTTTCCCACTGGAACCTCTGTTTTGCTACGGCAACTCATCACCCCTTCTTGTATCAATCAAATGACACTCGGATGTTAAACAAAGTACTCTTACCCCCGGGGCTCTAGCCACAAAGTATTAGAGCAACAACCCCCTCTCCAGGAATCCTAGACCCCTCCATAAAACAAGTTGTATACCATCTGCCAACATGGACACCTAATTTTCGCCATTTCACTGAAAACCACCATACCAATATTCTTTATCACTGAAAACAAAACTAGTCATGCAGTTGAATGACTAACTTTAAACTAGTCAGAGAGGCTAGTCACGCAGGACTGACTAACATGCCGTTAGGCAGGCGTCAGGTAGGGCATCCGGTCAATTATTCTTTTGCTCCAATAAAGTACTAAAAAAGAAGTATTGCTGAGTGTGGGTGTATCCGGGCCACCCCCCTTAGCGGGGACAAAACCGGATTTAAAAATTGTATAAACTAACTAAGGTCAACCCCAGGGGCGCGGATCCAGGATGTCTGTAAATAGAGGGGGCGCCAAAATTTTCCGGTCGGTTGTTTGAATTCTGAAGAGCGGGGAGTGGGAAATACGAGGACCACTGGGCCGCGCAACAAAAGCTAGCGATCTACACGGCGCCCGACGCCCTGTGGTACCGTACTTTCTTAGAAACCTACAGGGCGCTGTGCTAAAAAGGCATTTTATAGATCTACAGGGCGCCCGGCCACTCTATGCAACGCCGGGGGCGCGAAATGTGGCTCTTCTGCAAAAAAATAGAGGGGGGGAAGCGCGCAAGGTCCTTTTGGTCAATGGTTTTCGTGCGCGTGAGGCTCAGGATCCTTATCTGCGTCTTGTGCGCGCCCCCCTTCTCAATCCGCCCCGAAAAACCCCCATGTCAAACTAGTCAGACTGCATTGCTAGTAGCTTATACGTTGCTATAAAATAGTCAGGCCTGTATGACTATTTGTGTAATGGTTGCATGGACTTATAGTTTGTTCATCATATGGTGGATTTTTGAACTAACTTGTTCCAATTGGCCCTATAACAGCCTTCTCGGGCCCAACTATCCAATCAAATCAGTGTTTATCATTTATTTCAGAAAGAGTTAGGTGACATGAAGGAATCTTGAACATATGACTGTGAGCAGGTTGAACAAGGGAGGGAAGATTGAAAATAATATGAATACAGAGACAATTTCAAATTAAATTAATATTTTGATTGTCACATGATTAACACCAGTTGGGTTACGCACTGCAGGGTGTCCCAAAAAATGCCAATCCTCGCAGTCGTGCTAATAATTTCAATTACTAAGAATTATTCATAATTTCTATAAATTATCTGAATTGACAAACTGTTTGGACATCCTGTCCAATTTTGACCGATACGGTTCACTAGTTTTGGAAAACAAAGGCTATTATTGTAACCCGTGTCAACTTACCCCATTCCAAGTTTGCGTTTTAGATCGTTGAAACAAGTTCACCTTGAAAAGTTGATTAAAATGTCTTTAACGTCAAAAATCTCCTGGGACTTAATATAATTCCTGTCTTGTATTAAATGTTGAAATGTTGCGAGATATCTGTACAGCCTATCATTTTCTCAACATATGTTCAAATTTCATCTGATTGCTTCACTGCTTTCTTAGAACCAAGGCCGATTACAAAATAAGTCACAATTTAAGCTATGCGTTGCCAAGTTTGATGATGAATACACAATCAAGCATGCTAAAGTATTTTGCAGGGCCTGTTTTGGTTTTCCTATGTCTCTTTCTTTATCCTTATACTAAAGTTTGGTTCAATTAACCCAGTATAAACCTTTGTAACTAAAAAAAATTTGAAGACAACATGTCTTTGACAAACGAAGGGAAATGGTCTCGTTCCAAGACACAGTTCTGACCATGTGTGTGATGTAACCTCAAGTTTGGTTTTCAGTGGTTATTGTGTTGTTGTGTATCTATCCAATGGTCCATATTATATCATAATGGTCTTCAACATCCATTCATACCATTTTCAATTTTTTGGTATTTAATCCCTCCACTGCCATTGCCATATAAAAGGTGTCCGACCATAAAGATTAAAACATTTAAGTTTGGTCAAGTTGCTACTTACTGTTCTCAATATGAGTAGAGGAAAAATACGAAGCACATCAGATGATTAAAGACCGTGGATAAAAACAATAAGTAACAAATATTTAGTATTAAATTGAAAGTATTAAGTCCAATCATTCCATCAATTGTGGTGTTTAATCCCTCCCGCTGCAATTTACATTATTCACGCAGATTGGTCAGACCCACTGGAGATAAAAATTTGGCCAAGTCGACTAGTTACTATTCTGATATGAGTAGAGCAAATACGTCCAGACAATAAAAGACCGGGGATATAATAAAACAATTACGACAAATATTTTAGTAAGTTATTTTGTTTAACAAAAAAAAGACAGGATTAGTACCAGGAGATTTTTGTAGTTGACAGTTTATTCCATTTTTTTCCAGGTGAACGTGTTTCAACGATCTAAGGCAAAACTTGGAATGGGGTATTGACAGCGGGTACATAATAGCCTTTGTTTTCAAAACTAGTGAACCGTTTCAAAACAAAATTGAACAGGATGTACGAAACAAGTTCGTCCTTCAGAATCTGTATAAATTGGAATATTCTCAGTAATTTTGAAAATAATTATAGCCACCGATGCGAGGATGATTTTTTGGGGACACCCTGTAACGGAATAAATGCTCGAAGCCATCACTTACAGTATCAGACTAATCTCCCCCTCTTCCAGCTTGTAGTCAAGCAAGTCGTCCGACAGCTTGAATAGTTTGACCATGCTAGTCAAACCTGCATGGAATAGCTTTGAATAGCATGACTAACGTTATGTTAGTCAAAATGGGCACCATCTGGACTAACTTAAACGTGTGTCAATAAACTAGTCATGCAACTTAGCCCTACGTTAGTATGCATGCATGACTAACCTTCAAGCTAGTCAAGCTGGTTAATCAAGCGTGCATGACTAATGTTGATTTTAGTCATGCAAGGTAGATGCTATCACATATGTTAGTCAGGCCTGTATGACTAGCTTTTAAACGTTAGTCAAAACGGACACCATCTGGACTAATTTAAAGTTAGTCTGGCTGACCACTTTAGGTTTTCAGTGTATACTTTCCCTAATGGCGATACCAAGGATTTCTATAACAAAGAGGAAAAGATATGGAGAAATAGGCCATCCTTGAAAAATTCCCCTACCCTTGTCAACACAGTTAGTAAGAAATCAGTTATTTGTGACATAAGATTTCCTACAGGAATAAAAACATTTGCACCCATTTCAGAAAATTTGCATGTCGGATCATTTTGCAGTCTTGGAATCTTGAACATGATGACCTCTTTTTCCAAACTTCCCTGCCGTCTCTTGAGGCTCGGCGTGACTTCTCATGCCGTCTGTCTTGTTTTCAAAATTCTTGCGGGTATTTCCTCTGCTCCCAATGTTTTTACCCCTCACTTTCGTGCCAAATCCAGATGCAATCATCTCGTGACTTGTGCCTCCTTTCCTGCTTTCAAGGCAGCTGTCAAGGCACTCCAGGTTTAAGTGTTCCTTTTGTTTGGTCGTTTTACATATTTTGTCTTCAATTTAGTTCCCTTTGTTTTGTTTTGATGTTAAAAGGCTCCCCTTTAATTTAGTGCTTTAGTCAGCACTATTGGGCTCTTGCCTGTGCTTTTTGCCAAATGCTATAAATAAATAAATAAAAAAGCCTTTTCAATGTCCAAAAGAACAATAGCACCAGGTAACTCGTTAGTATCAGTGTAATCAATAATATCCATAAGCAGTCTGACATTATTCCCAATGTTTCTACCTTTCAAAAACCCTGTCTGATTATTATGAATAAGATCTCCCATACATTTCTTAAGACGGTCTGCCATTGTTTTAGCAATAATTTTGTAGTCAACCGAAAGAAGTGAAATAGGCCTATAATTCTTAATTTTAAGGGGATCTTTATCTTTTTAGGTAAAAGAGTATTAAGCATTATTTTGTGATAAAGATAAAATGCCACTTTTAAAGGAAAAATTATAGGAGTCCAGAAATAAATCATTAATGTCATTCCAGAAAACAATGTAGAATTCCAAAGGAAGGCCATCATACCCAGGTGACTTATTCAATTTCATAGACGCCATGGTACGAAAAACTTTATTTTTTATTGATAGGTTGATCAAGCATGATCTTATCACTATCGGACAGCTTCGGAATATTCAGTGAATTAAAAAAAAAATTATCAGCCGCATCATTTCTGTCAAAATCAAGAGTATCATCAACAGAGTTCAAATTTGTGTAAAAGTCACAGATTTGTTGTAAAATTATTTTTGATCAGTGATCACTGAATGATCGTCTAATTCAATACGATTGATGTTCTCTTTTCATTGACCCTCTTTTCCAAATTACAGAAATATTTGGAACTTCTCTGTTCCTCAGCCCAACGGCATCTTGACCTGACTAATAAACCGTTAGTTTCAAAATCAATTTTATTTAGTTCGGACTCCAATTCATGAAGTTTATGAACTTCATCCGAATCCTCATCGGAAACATGATCAATTTTACGTTGAACATCATTGATTTCCTTAATAAGCCTATTTTTAGTGGCACCCCTTTCTTTTTTCTTCTTAGATGAATATTCAATGCAATAACCACTGATAGTACACTTGAGTGCAACCCAAATAACATTGGGATTGCATTCAGTATCTCTGTGATTTACTTTAAACTCAGATTTTTTTCTTTAATAAAGTTGATGAAGTCACTATCTCTCTGCATAAAGACTAAGCACATAGCTTTCGAGTTGTGCTGATGTCGGGTGTATTGTCTCAGATTGGGATGATAATTTCTGCAGATTATCAACCAAATTAAATTCGTCAATTAGACTTGACATCATCTTACTTGAATTAACATTAGAGTGAATTGACCGAGAGCCCTGATAATCAAGTGGGCTCAAATAGCAATAATAAGGGAGTCATTATCGAACTTATCCAGATGGACAAAAGTATCTAAATAAAACTGCGTATTATCATCATTAGGTGCATAACATTAGCCAAACCAACAGTGGCGGATTTAAGGAAAAGGGCCCTGTCAGGGTGGGGCCCCTTTATCGTCAAGAAGCAACGCAATATCGCACTTTAGTGTGGCTAAGGTGTGTCCGAGGGGCCCTGAGAGCAATATTTTAGGGGGGGGGGCCCTGTCAGCAGCTGCTGACACTGCTGACTCTTAAATCCGCCACTGCAAAACAATGGGAACAATCATTCATGATGATTGACATTATTAGAAACCTGCCATCTGGGTCTAAAACCGATTTTACTTTCACAGAGATTAAGTTTGTAATCAAAATAGCAACCCCTCTACTATTGGAAGCATAACTGCTAAACCAAGCCTGCCCACTCCACTGCGTTTTCCCTAAATTCTCAACGCTCAATAATGAATGGGTCTCCTGTAAAAAGATAATATCGCTACCAACTGATTTTAAATAATGAAAAACCCTTTTCCGTTTAAATGGGTCTTGTATACCCCTACAATTGAATGTACATAATTTAAATGTCATGGGGAAGTTTGTGAAAAATAAAAATGTGCAAATTACAAACAGTATAGGCTATACATGACAACAGTAGAAATATGTACTTTTAAATAAGAAATATAACATAAACCAATACATAGAGTAAAATATAGGATGTAGCATATTATTGGTTTCATAAACAAACATCACAAAAATTGCATAGTTTTCATACATGTAGTAGGCCTAAGTGAACAATGTGGATTACTGGATTTTAAATGAGTTTTTTGCTGCAGCAAAAAAGAAAAAAAAAAAAAGAATAGAATGGGGAAAAGACAAATCAAAAATGATTGGAATGATTTGCAAAAACAAAAACATCACAAAAGAGAAACACCAAATTAGAAAACAAAAATCGCAAGGCGCAGTGCTTGATGAAAGAACTAGGGCCTCAACACACGCCCTATAGCCAAGAGGCACACAGAAAGAGAAAATGAAAAATCCTGAAGCTGAAGTACTTTAAGAATTTTGAAGAGTTTAGAAATCAAAGCATTACGCCAAGTGATCTTGGGTAATGCATTTTATCTTGCATGTCCAACCAAAAACCAGGGTTTGCAGCACGAACGATAACCTTCCTTATTTTAACTAAAAATAACGACGATTCCTCAATTTCTTTCGAATACGCTCAAAGATCGACTCATAGTATAAAGATTTTCTGCGGAATCTATATTTTATCTCACAATCACGATTTTTTTCTCTTGTACATATATGAAACTGCAATGCATCTTTTTTTGCTGTCATTCATTCCAAAGCTTCAACATCTGGAGTCCACAGCTCACAGGGTCCGGGCCAGCAGATTCGCGCCAAATCGGGCGTAAACGTGTGAATGCTGGCAGTACTGAATTTGTAGTTCTCGTCAGTGTTTGCAGAACGTGGAAATCCGGAATAGGAACAGAAAACACGCGAGTTGGAATAATAAATAATATATTTACGTCGTTGGGAAACAATCAAGAAAAGACTTGGTATGTTCCCCTAGACTGGTCCAATACTTCATCAGGAGAGGACATCTGCTGAACGAACCATTATTGACAATTAAGATTTTTTCTTTTCATTAAGGCTGCACTATCATTTATTGCTGATTTAGAAAAAATATCAGGATTGTTTTGCTGTTTAAGGTCATCTTCAAGTGGTAGACCGGGGGGAGGGGGTCTCAACACAAATGACCATACTGAACATGCCATAGACATCGGTCCCATTTCAGCTTTCTGGGTATCCAATGACCCCTTTTTTTTTCATGCAATTTTTGGTATAAAGCAATGGCCGTTTTTTTTTCAAAATTTTGTTTGGAAAATTAGTCACATTTCTCTCTCAATCGGAAACCACATTTTCTAAAAAATTGTTTGGAAATTAGTCATTTTCCTCAATCTGAAGCCAAAATTTGTCCAAATTTGCTTAAAAGGTCAACATTTTGCAGTGAAACTGGCAAATTTGGGTTAAATTTGGCCCGAATTTCGGGCGGAAATTTGCATTCCTGGTATAGCTATGGGTCAATTTTTGGGCTAAAAATGGTAATAGCTATGGTCCTACTTCCATAGAGTCGCGGGGGCACGTGCGCGCGCGTGCCTACACTGTAAAACATCCTGTAAATTTTACAGTAAAATACTGGCAGCAATTCTGCCAACAACAAATTACCGTAAAATTTACATGTATACTGTAATTAATTAATCAAAACGCCTTAAAAAACATATAATTTGGTGAGTTTATTACATAGATTGTGAATGTAAGGAGATAAAAAGCACTGACGAACACCCTAACTTCGTAGGCCTATCCATAATTTTTTACAATTCATTATACTTTACAATTACCGTTTGTTGTAAGTTTTATTACATCACACTGTAAATTATCGCAGTAATTTTAATGAAACCTGGAAAAGCTTTTTTGTTGGCAAATTGGCTGCCATGATTTTCCTGTAAAATTTACAGTATTTTTCCTGTTATTTTAGACTTATTGTATAATTAAAAATTCATAGTAGTGTAATAATGATGTTGTTGACTCATTAAATTTCTAATAAAGTCCCCTCACTTTTAGATTTGTCATTATAGTCCTGGAAAATTGGACATCAAATTTACAGTAAATTTCCCTGTATTTTTCCAATTACAGCCAAATACTGTAGTTTTGGAAAGTTTTTACAGTATTTTCCTGTAAATTGCACTGTTTTTTTAAAGTTACCCAAACCAAAGCCCGGAACCAAAGTTTGAGAACGCCCCCTGGGATAAGCCCAAAATAAAGCAAGCTATGATATTCTGACAAAATTGGTATTAGTCATTTTGTCCGTACAGACACTTACTAGTGAACACGGACGTCCATTAAAATGTAAATTTATATCTTTGAATACGGCCCTTTTCGAACAGGGCCTTTTCCACACGCCGCTATTTTAACGAAATAATTAATCGTTCAATATGGCTCACTTGCTTAGCCCACTAAGGTCCCTGAGTTTGTGATCACGAAGTTCAGTGACCACTCCCCTCCGACTGTCGAGCTTCAATTGCTTCTGATTTTACGAAGCCCCATAGGGGACATAGTTTACAATATCTGTTTTGGATAATCTGTTCCCACAGTTTTCAATTGTTCCTCCACAGATTGCAAGCTTTTCCCACAGATTACGTAATCTTTTCCACATTTTGCAATCTGTTCCACAGATGCAATATGTGCCCACAGATTATGTAATCGTTCCCCCAGTTTGCATCTGGTTTCCCACTTGCAATATGTTCCCACAGATTACTATCTGTTCCCGTCCCACCGTTTGCAATCTGTTCCCACAATTGCATCTGTTTCCCACAGATTGCAATATGATCCCACAGATTATGGGTAATCTGTTCCCCCTGTTTGCAATCTGTTCCCCCCCACATCTGCAACATGTTCCCCACAGATCACCTGCCAGTAACAAAATGTAAAAATATGAATTTTGATGATTTTTTTCGATGTTTCGGATTATCAATCGCTGCTAACCCCTTTAAGTACAATCTGGGATCAATTCTAATGCCAAATAAAAAAAATAAAAAACTTATTTTGTATAAATTACGCATTCTTTAGCATTTCGTTCACAGGTTTATTTTCCTAGACAATTACCAACATAGCCTAACTGTGTGCAAAAATATCCAGGGGTAAGGGACACGATCTGCCCGATTTGGCATTGGGGATTTCCAAACAGTAATTTGTGGAACTACTACTACGTGCATTTTCAATACTATGGCAGTCTCGGTCCCAGTACATTAGCAAATCAAAATCATCTCTTAAAACCTTTGTTCAAAAGATCTTAGTAATATCTTACTAATTAATAAAAAATTATTAATGTCAAAATCCGTCTAGGTTAGTGGATTAACCTCGCTGGAAATAATGTAATTTCCAATAACGGTCATTTAGTCTAAATATTTCTGACCAGCCTAGTCTTTTAGTCAGTCTGTGTGTCACCGTTCGGTATGTGTAAAAGCGCCCATCCTACCGTTAAGTCTTTGGAAACAGACTAGCACCCGTAAGCGATTGGCGTTTTGAATTCGCTGTGCTGTTAGGTTGCTGCACTACCCCGAAATATCAAATTAAAAATTGGGGCGCTCGTCAAAAAAAAATGGGCTGTTATGATTTAATCACGGATATTATACAAGGGATTGGAAACCTGGGCTTGTAATTGAAGCACGAGGTGGCCATGTTGCTCATCCAAAAAGAGCCCAAGCAGGTAGTTAAGCGGTAAACTTAGATATACAAAATTGTTCCCATGAAATGTGGATAAGCGACATAACGGACTACAGACTCAAGCCAATTCAGTTGAGCTCATTGTATTGCGCGTATGGGATGGCAGTCTCTAAAACGTGCACCCGGGATATAACTTCTCGGAATGGTATTTGTGTTCGGTAGACACAAGATTGCCCGCAGTTGCCCACAATTAATATACAATACTGTATGCCGTTTATAGCAATCCATGTATAGAGATCCGGGTTTTAAAAGAATGAGGAGACAGGGGGGGCGGCCAAGAAATCCCAAGTTCCGACGTTTGCATTGGTTAACACGTAAAAGGAAATCTGGACGAAAAATTCGATTTTGTAATATGTTATCAAGGAATATTTTCTTATTCAAACGTTGGAGATGAAGAATCAACTCCAATGGAAGGGGTATTTATGATTTGTTTTGTATTAATAACGAACGAGGAGGAGGTCGTATGTGGGTTTCATGGGAACACCCATGACCGACCCACATCAAAGCCACCCAAATTGGTTTGAGGTTTGAACTCCGTATGTGTAATTTCATTCGACATTTTGGTGGTTGTAAATGAATGGGCTTGGCGCCCCCTGTGAGGAGATTTCCAGAAAGAAGCGCCCCAATTTTTCCAAACCGGTTTTTTACATATTGGAATGCTTACCAATGTATTAGATCCCACCTGAAGTGAATAGCCGAAGACGCCGTTACGTAATAGCTGATGATTTAGTAGTTGCTGTCGCTCATGCACGAATAAAGTTAAAGCATATGGTTTTCTATGGGACGATTACGATAGCAGGCAAACAAGTTCAAAACAAGGTTTAAGGTTTCGTTTGCACCTGTTTGTCCAATAAACATTCGAAACGTTCTCGGTAGGTGGTTCTACAACTGATCCAGTGAAATTGAGAGAAATGGGATCCTAAAAAATCTCCTCCTGCCATCAGGAATTTTAGCCAAAATTGGTATCTGACCAAAACGTACTGATATTCCGCCTCAGTCTACTATCTGTACACAAAAATGCATGATAGCAATTCTAGTGGCGTAAATTCTTTTTGACATTGGGGGATGGAGCTGATGATGAAAAGGGTTTGCTAAAAAGATGCATTACATGCGGGCGAAAGAGCGTTAAAATTTTGCCATTAGAAGCTAAAATGTCGGTAAGTGCAAGAACAAAATGCGCGCAAACCGCGCGAATTACCATTTTAAATCTTATGGTAAAATATGAATATGAGGTTATTTTTGGTCAAAAACACATGGAACGGGCATCAACATGGGGGGGGATGATCGTTGACCACCCCCCCTAATCAAATATTGGGGGATATACCCCCCCATCCCCCGGGATTAATGCCTGGGATAGGCATGTCTGGATGGTAGCTATAACCAAGTAAGGGACAATCAAGAATTACACAGGGTCAAATTTTAAATGATCCGGCCGACCCACACCGCGTTGAAAAGTTGCCCATCATTTGTCCAACATAAGGATTCCAAAAAGGTAGGCCTATAGTTTGTTAATATCTACAACCCAAAGTTTTGGAGTTAAGGGCTAAAAACAGCAAAAAACAGGTCAAAAGGTTTAAATTTAAGTGTACAGGGGTCAAATTTTAAAGTTGCGCCGATTGGAGCAAAATGGTGCAAATTTTGGTGGAGTTCATAGGAAATAAGGAATCTAGTTTTGAGTGTCTCAACTGCTTAGTTACCAAAGTAGGGAAAAACAAGGTCAAAAATAAAATTGTCTGCATTAACTCATACTCCCGGGAACAATGGGAACTAGAATTCGCGGTTCTCGGCTTTTTCGCGATTCGCGGCGGGGGTTGTTAAGTTCCGTACGGAACCCTATCAGAGTGACCTGTAGGTTATAGTAACCTTTGTCACCTGCCTAGTGCCACATGTGTTACAGGCCCGTCGCAATGGGGGGGGGGTGTGGGGGTGGACCACCCCCCCAGCGATCCTCAAAAAGAGAAGAAAGAAAAAGGGAGAGAGAGAGAAGGAAAAGAGAAGAGAAAGAGGGGAAAAGAGAAGAGAAAAAAGAGAGAAAGGGGAAGTAAGAATAGAAAACAAAAGGAGAATGGCTTCAGAACGAATGAGATTGAACTCCAACTTACATAAATTCCAAATTCACAAATATTTTTGCTTCCCCTCAAGCCAATTCGTTTGTTCCGAGGCTAACCAACGGTAATCATGAATTGTTATGTGCCAACAGACTTTGATCAAAATTGTTGTAAAATAAATTTTGTAAAACACGAGGGGAGCCTTGGGCCATTCCCCAAGTTTGGTCTAGCCATTTCCTACGGGTAATTTTTCAGTCGGGGAGCTGAAGTGGTCAAGAAAACAATTGGTAGGGATCGATTCCCTCGCCTCCCACACCATAAACTTATAGTCTACTGGCTGACATTTGAATTTACATTACTATACTTAACCCTTCAAAATACCTTTCCTTAATAGCTAAGTCAAAAGTTTCTGGGGGCTCCGACCCCTGAACCCGCAGGGGCTCTGCTCATGCACCGCTTCCGTTAAAGACATTGGCGCTAGCTATACTGGTATAGTTCCCCTTCGGCGGTACAAGCTTTTATACTGCCCGTATCAGAGAGCAAAGTTAGAACCAGGTCTTTTCTTTGAATTGGTTACCATTTACCCCCTCAAAAAAGTGTACTCTTGAAGGTTCTGAATAGCTGAAATCCAAGAGCTTCCGGGGCTTCGCCCCCTGGACCCCCAGAAGGGCTCTGCTCTGCACCACACCCATTAAAAATATTGGCACTCGCTATCTGCAGTTCCTCTTGGCAGTACAAGCTTATACATGTTACTGCCGTCTCAGTGAGCAAAGTTAAAACCAGTCTTTACTGGTGTCTTTCTTGAATTACCACCTCAACCGTGTCATGTTGAAGGTTCCGAATAGCTTAAATCCAGATCTTCCGGGGGCTCCGCCCCTGGACCCCGGCAGGGGCTCTGCCCCTTGCCGGGGCCCTAAAGCGGGCCACTGTACCCACCCATTAAGGGCTTTCCGATTTGCGTCAAGGCACTTGCGGTGTGCAGTTCAAAAGATCAAGAAAAATGTCGTAAGATCATCTCACTTTAGGACAATTTTCATTTCAACGGCCCTTAAGTGGCCGAACCGTGCGCCGTTATTTGTAGGCTATTGTTTATTTCGCTCACTATGCTTCCGAGGACTCTTACTGCGCCAATAACATTCTTCCTTCCACTTTTACACCCCCCCCCTGAACAAAATGGTCTAGCGACGGCCCTGCCTGTTTAATACCTCAGGGCCCCCTTTGCAACTATAAGTCCACTTTATGACCTCCCCCACACGCCAGGGCGAAAATACCGAAGGCACTGAAGGCCAATTGCCTTCGCGCCCTACCTGATACCCATTTTTTTTTGGCCATTCTTGACCCTATTCATTAACATGTAATTGCCTTTGAGCCCTTTTACAACACTTGAAATTAGCCTTGAAATTGGCTGCCCTTTCAAATCTTTTTGCATCACCCTGCTCCCCAGAGTCTAATTGGGCCTAACTGCCACAGTGTCCCTTCTCAACTCCCTTTTCATCTGTCTCAGAACCCCTTCCCATCTGCCACCGAGCATCCTTCCCAAGTACTAAGAATCTCCTCCTCCTCAATGTACACAGGTGCCCTTTCCCAAGGAACCCAATATGTCCAATTCCATACTCATGGGTCTCTCCGACAACAATGATCTTTTCTTGACTAACCCCGATTTCTCTTCCCAATTACCCCAGTGTCCCTTCCCAACTATCCCATTTTTCCTTTCCACCACCCCAGGATTCTCCTTTTCCCGAACACCCCATTTCATGCCTCTACACTCCCAGCACTGAGTTACTAAACTTCCCGTTTGAAGCATAGTTTAGTTCTTGAGGTCCCTTTTGGCGAAATTTTTGCCTCAGAAGCTTAATTTGAGGCCGAATTTGAGTCCTAAGCCTGCATATTTCCTCCAAATCCATTTATAGCCTAATTTTAAAAGACAAAAATCAGTTCCCAAGTCCCTAAGTTCAAAAGTCGGTGCAACCCCATCCTTACCCATAGTGCCCCCCCCGGTCTCTGCCCTCTTCCTCACTGTCCTCTTTTTCCTCAGCTGAATTTGATGCCAAATTTTAGTTTTTAAGCTCCAAGTTTTTTTTTTTTTCAATTCTAAGGGCCCTAGTAAAATCTTCAAATCAGTTCCCAAGCTCTTAAGTTCTAAGTCGGCCACACATATATCCGTATCCTTTCCCTGAACACAATATCCCGCACAATTGGGACCTTGATGATCACATCTGTTATTCTGCCTATTGCCTTGTGTATATGGGATAATTGACACGATGGTATTAGGGGATATTGGATTTTCATTACTTGATTATTCTGCAAACCATTAAGATGCCACAGATTAGGTGATAAGCTTTTATGAGATAGAATATTTATCTATTTCACCATATCCCATAACACCATAGATGAGACCTCAGACGTGCATGTACAAATGTGATGTTACCTATTTTACAGCATAGTTTGGATATTTGACACAATGTATTAAGGGGTATTGGATTTGTTTACATTGATCTTTCACATTTTTAGTCCACAATGCAAGTTGAAACCATCTTGCAAAAAGTAAACATTCTGGTCCAATTAAAACAAACCAACAACTTATATCTTCTCAGTAATCTCTAAATGTTCTCTGTTAAATCATCCCCAAATGCCTTCAAATGCCTTAATTTCTCAATAGTTTATATTTATTCACCCTCTCTCTCCGAGCACACTCATTATAATGTTTTCCTCATATGATCCCCATTAGAACATGGACATATCCACATTGCAAGTCTCTAGACTGTACTTCATTTCTTGAAATAACTTGCCTCAGAATCCATCCAAAAAATCTACCTTTTTTCCCCTCCACCAAAACACAACACAAGCCTTCGGCCCTGGGAGACTTGAACATAACCTATCCAATTTATAGCTCCAAACCCGTCACTCTATCCAAAACCGTTGGCAGGAGTCCAATTTTCTTCACAATTGCAAAAGGCAGTACCCCTACCCCCAATACAGTGGCACAACTTACGGTCTTCTGTCGGCACATTTTGGATTTTCAAAAGTAGCAAAGACCCATTCCAATATACAGACTAACGTCTGATACACTGATAATAACGTCTGAATAACAATATATTTTTCATGCTTATTCCGTTATCGTCTATGAGCCGCCGACTGTGGCTCCCGTCGGACTATAGCCTGCTTTCACAACCGGAATAAGGGGATGACAAACTTTCGCTCCCCTCCCCCGGGTCCCTCCATCTCCTGCCAACAATAGTTTTCCCCCCATATGTTCAAAAAATCAAAATTAAATCCTCCTCCCGGCTCTGCGTAAACTGTCACACTCCGTTTATTATCTTCAATTATATAATTATTTGAATATTATTTGGCTGATACATGCCTTCAAATACAGGTTTAGATTTTTAAAAAGGTAAAACATAAACGTATAATTAACGCGTAATTTGTTAAGTAGCCTCACGTGGCATGGGAACAATGTATAGTTAAAAATGTACGAGGGAACTGCCTCGGGGATTTTCCAGTTCTAATAAATAGAGGATGAGATTGCGACAATTCTACTATTAGTTTCTTACCAGTCCTCTACTTAACAATGCAATATCGCGCACGTCTTATGTCTAAACTGTTGAGCATCCGGAGGAGTCTATGAATTAGTACAAGATTTGATCGTGCGTGCTTTGACCATAAAGAATCCATTTTAGCGAGTCATCCCTCACAACATCAGTTTGTACAATTTCAACCGACAAATATGCCAATGCAGAATGCTAACTGATGCTGATGTGGTAAGTCGGGCACACAGTTCGTACTATGACTTTCTGGGATTCAATGCACAAGAAGCGGTAAAATTGCTGGCCGTTTCATAATGACTAGACTTGACAAAGACTCTGGACTGCACTGCACTGGTATTGACTAATATGTAGCTCTGGTTGCACAAGCCACTCACATTCCGGGTCGTATTTACGTCACACTCACAGTGGGTTGGGTATCCCCATGAAGTCAGATTTTCTGAGAAATATGCGATGTGTATTGTTACGTGGCAGCTGATCGTGGCAGCCAACACCTTTCATTAATTATACTATATGGGATGAATTCAGTATTGTCGTAATAATTCTGCCACATTCTTCATTCAACATGCAGACTGCAGTTTATTCCGTTAAACTTAAAGAGACACGGCACATTTGAGAAATAGTGCGCCCTCAAGATTTTTCAAAATTGATATTTTTGATGTTTTAAAGCGTTTATATACAAAAGCCCTCACCCGAAATGATTAAGACCAAATCAGCTTCCTTATGGGTAAACAGAACGATTTTATAATTTAACGTCGCCGGCGACGTTAAATTCAGCAGACGACGAAAATGGCTTTTAACACAAGAACACGCGTCCTGCTGTTTATCACGCTATGCACACTGTTTTGACCGGTCTATTTCATGTACATACACTTTTGTTGATAAAGTTATGGAAACTTAAAAGTTGGCCTACAAATTACCTGGATGCTTTATCCTCATATCAATCAATGTCCCTATCTGTTTTGGGATGTTATTTTTATGTGTAAAATATATCTCTGTTCTTCCAATGGCCTAGACTATCATTTGAGAGCAATTGAAGAAATTTCATATTTTGTGAAAATGTGCCAGTGTGCTTTAGGCTGCCGATTTCATCTAGCATTTGTAGGCATGTAGGGTGGTGGCACAAATTCCGCACAATACAAAATTCTTTCATTTTCATATTGAATATGGGTGTTATCAATATCAGGGTTGGCCGGTAAAAACCGAGCAGTTTAAACTGCCCGGTTTATACCCGGTTTAAACCACAAGGTGCCACCTATTTTGGCAAAAACTGGCAAAAACCTCAATTTGTTCCCAAAATGCTTTAGAAATTTTCAGAATTGTAATTGTTGGTTTTATGTTAACTCTGTAGAAGTCAGAATAACAATTACAGAACAAAAGTGGTTGAAAGTACAGTAAACACAACTTCTGGCTTTTTAATACATATGATGTATACATTTTGATCTAGTACCATACTTTACTCATGAGTAACCCAGGGCACGATTTAGAAAATAAAATTTACATGCACAACCCCTGTTTTTTCTTCAAAATGGGCTGAAAAAATACAACATTTTACATGCACATGGAAAATTCTGCATGCACAGAGCCAAAGTTACATGCATTTGTGTAAAACAGTGTGCAAATTCTTCGATTTTGTATAGCAGTTTTTGACAATTTTATCAAAAATGGGATGCTTTTATATATTTGGCATGTAAAAAGTGCTATACAAGCCAAAATTTGTGTAGCAGTTACTTCAAAATGGGTAGCATTTTGCTACGCTAAACACAGGAATTTGCACACTGGTGTAAAACCCCTCTAAATCGAGCACTGGAGTAACCTCAGTGGAATTATGGAAAATGAACTGAAAATTCAACATGTAGCTTAAAATTTGATCTGTAGGCGTAAATAAATTTCAAAATTAATTAGTAAATAAATGAATAAAAAGTGAATAATTTTTAGGCTAAATTTGAAAAATAAAATCTGATATGATAAAAAAAGGAAGCAAGAGCAAGTACTCACATTTAGATTGAACTCTGTAATTGTAAATCCACAGCTGGTATTTTGAGTTCTGCTGCAGATCTTGGCATGTTTTGAAAAATTGTCACAGTGCGCTTTTCCATTTTATTTTTCTTTTCACACTGTCTTCTCCTCTTTTTTGTGTATTCTTGTATTGAACAAATAAAATTATGCAAGGCATGTTGACTGACTATCTAAGTTAGTTAAAGAGGGACTTAAATTTAGTATGACGTACCATAAAATGCTTTGCATGGCGACCTCAGACATTTCCTAGTTTTGGCCGGTTTATGCCGGTTTAAACCAGGTTTAAACCATTTCTGGCAAAAACCAGTTTTTGCTGGCATAACACTGGTAACTGAAAGTGTCTGAATTTAGGCAAAAGGTCTGAATCTGGAAAGGCTGTATGAATAGGGAATTAAGCTTAAATTCAGACCTACATTCAGACACTTTGCCCACCCAAAGTTAATTGATTTGCCACCCAGAACAAAATCAATAAATTACAAAGAGCCAATCATAAACAACATAAAGTGCTGCCTATTGATATTACACAAACCTCAAGTATTGTAATCTACTTGTCCTATTGTGCCAAACCCCAAATCTATAATCCCGTTGAGTCGGTTGATTGCTTTTCATACAATGCAGATTTTGGGTGCAAGTGGCTGAATTGGTGTCTGAATTTTGTTCTGAATTTTGTCTGAAATTGTAGGAGTAACAATGGATAATTCCTCATTGTTGTGAGTGACTAAAATTCAGACCATTTGCCCAAATTCAGACGTTTTCAGTTACCAGTGTAAAGCCAACCCTGGGTGTTACCATTCTTAACAATTTTGTGTGTGTACAACATGTTTCTAAGCTATTGGGGCTTGGCCTCTAGAGGCAAAGCGCCCTGGCCATTTTATTATTATTGTCATGTGACTGTGAGTGCAAGAAGGCCGTAAGCGCAATAGCTGCCATTACTTTTTACTATAGTTAACCATCAATATTAGCACAGTATTGAATAGGGCTTTGCAATGCAGATTTTGAGGCACCCAAATATTGTGTCATAGATTAGACATTCAAAAGGTTTCCTATTATGTATTTTGCTACAGAAATGTCTTAAAACAGAGAAAAAAGGTGATTTTTTAATTTATCACCCTTTCCAAAACAAAATGCGAACTATGGAAAAATTACAGTCAACAATTAAATACGATTGGATAGCTGGCACAAAGGTTCATCGTGAACCATGACGCAGAGACAAAAGGAATCTTAAGAATAATATAGACCTAGTATTTCGCACCTGAAGGCTTCAGAATTGATTAATGGTGTAATCCATGTCGAAAACACGGATAAATCTTAAAAAACGGTCTAAACGGGTCTTTTTGGGACCACCCCACTGTACTATCCCTTTTTAAAATTTTCGCGAACTTTGAAAATAAAAAGTACCCTTGTTCATGATCTCCCGAAAAATAAAAAAATTCGGGCCCGAAAATTGATTGAGGGTGGAAGGAAAAACAGCCTTTTTTCGCGATCCTACGAACGAGCATAGGTACCCGACAGTAAGAGGAGTGATGGTACCGGGTCTGGCACACTGTCTTCTCATCTTTTTTGTTGTATTCTTGTATTGAACAAATTAAAAAATTATGCAAGGCATCGGACATGACTATCTAAGTTTAGTTAAAGACTGGACTCTTAAATTTGTATGACCGTACCATAAAATGCCTGCATGCTGACCTTTCCCCGGTTCATACTCTCGTATACCTGTGCCCTCCATAAGACATTTCACTAGTTTTGGCCGGTTTATGCCGGTGTTTTAAACCAGGTTTTTAAACCATTGGCAAAAACCAGTTTTTGCCGGAATAACACTGGTAACTGAAAGTGTCTGAATTTAGGCAAAAGGTCTGAATCTGGAAAGGCTGTATGAATAGGGAATTAAGCTTAAATTCAGACCTACATTCAGACACTTTGCCCACCCAAAGTTAATTGATTTGCCACCCAGAACAAAATCAATAAATTACAAAGAGCCAATCATAAACAACATAAAGTGCTGCCTATTGATATTACACAAACCTCAAGTATTGTAATCTACTTGTCCTATTGTGCCAAACCCCAAATCTATAATCCCGTTGAGTCGGTTGATTGCTTTTCATACAATGCAGATTTTGGGTGCAAGTGGCTGAATTGGTGTCTGAATTTTGTTCTGAATTTTGTCTGAAATTGTAGGAGTAACAATGGATAATTCCTCATTGTTGTGAGTGACTAAAATTCAGACCATTTGCCCAAATTCAGACGTTTTCAGTTACCAGTGTAAAGCCAACCCTGGGTGTTACCATTCTTAACAATTTTGTGTGTGTACAACATGTTTCTAAGCTATTGGGCTTGGCCTCTAGAGGCAAAGCGCCCTGGCCATTTTATTATTATTGTCATGTGACTGTGAGTGCAAGAAGGCCGTAAGCGCAATAGCTGCCATTACTTTTTACTATAGTTAACCATCAATATTAGCACAGTATTGAATAGGGCTTTGCAATGCAGATTTTGAGGCACCCAAATATTGTGTCATAGATTAGACATTCAAAAGGTTTCCTATTATGTATTTTGCTACAGAAATGTCTTAAAACAGAGAAAAAAGGTGATTTTGATTTGCTTATATTGCAATATAAAACATAGGCTGAATTTCATATAATTGCTCCTATACGAAATTAGAAATTTCACAATTTTTGTACCAAAGAAACATTTTTTTAGCTTAATCCTTTCAGATGGGGATATTTTTGATGGAAAGCTTTACATCAGGGCAAAAATCAGTACTTTCAATTTTTAGGGACACCTAAAATCTGAAATCTCTCGTTGCACCTTTAATTGCTTAGTAACCATCAAAACCACAAGTTTGTTTCCCACAGTACTTGATGGGGCGTATGTGCAAGTGCCAGGCCCTCATTTCAAGTGATGTAGAGAACATACATAAATTGAAACAAGCACCTTTTTAAAAACACTTTTCTTCAGGTGACCCCATTTCAAAAGCCTCTGTCTCGAGGAAAGAAAGCTTTCAGCGTATTCACAAAATTTGAGGGGACTTATACCCAATCAAATAGTTTAAAGGGGCGTGTTCCGATCGTCTTTGGGACCCCCCCTGATTTACCCGGAAGTAGTATCGATTTTGATATCAGATGAAAGGCCGTATTTTTCTCATTGTCGTCCTGAAATTTGAGCCCTCGAATCCATTTCATTCCCAAGATATAAACAAAAAACCGCCGTTTTAGTGGTTAACCACTTTATTACTATTAGCACAGTATTAAATAGGGCTTTGCAACATGCATTATTGCGTCTACCATCAAAACTGCAAGTTTGTTTCCCACGGTACTTGATGGGTTGTATGTGCAAGTGCCAGGCTCTCATATCAAGTAGAGAACACAATACACATAGGAACAACCACCTTTAATTGGAGTATTTTAGTGATTTTCAGTTTATGTATTTTTCAGTAATTTTATCTGTGAAATGCATTTTATTTGGTTCAAATCTGACAATCCCATCAAAAGTTACGGTTGATCAAAGCCAGATACCGTAAAACTTAAGTGAAAAATGAATTTTCCTATACAAATGTGTACTGTAGAATTCTTATGTATTTTATTGTTTTTCAACCAGTGATATTAAACAAACAAATGATATTAAAAACAATGTAAATTAGTGTTGCTAACAGTATTTTAACAGTTAAAAATGTTTTTTAAATTCAGTCTTCTAAAATTTGTTTATAAATTAGACCAAATTTACAACTCTAAAGTGCTTTATCATAAGGAAAATCGTTGATTCTAGATTTAACAGCATTTTTCTCAAAATTGACATTTTGAGCACTCATTCCAGGAGTTCTCAGGAATTAAACGTCCAAATGACTTCATATTCCATTTCAGTATGGTGGCAATGCTCCTGGAAAAAAGAAGCCCTTTTTGCAAACCTTAATTTTGCTTAAAATCGATATAGGGGTTATTTTGGTTGGTAGTTTTTCCACTCAAAGGTTTGGTGTTTTGGACTTCTCTAAAGTTTTCTTTTCTTTCCCAAAACCTTTCATTAGTGTTTGCATGAGGGTTACAGCTGGTCAGTTTCATTTAGTGCTTATGAAAACTTGTTTCGCAAAATAATCGGTCCTACATGTATATAGGAGGTGATATTTTGCAAAACAGATTTCCTTTATACAATTTGAATTTAAATAACTGTAAGAATTCTTCTGAACTACTTTCAGTAATTTTTTGATATCAATCATAACATTAGTTTGCATTTTCTCAGTGTGTTCCTTTTTTTTCTAACGTTAAACAGCTTCCCCTTAAAAATATGTTTGTTCGTTTTGCAAAAATTTCATAAGCCGTTTTAAATTAGCAAAATGCAAAAAGTATAAACTTTTATAAATTGGGGGTACCCGTAAACATTAAGAAGTAATGCAGACAGCTGTTACATACAGACCAAAACAAACACATTATTAATGATCCTCTTAATGAATCTCTTAAATGCATTTTTTTTAAATTCTCAAATTTAAAGTGCAACGATAGATAGTGTGTCATAATAGACACTCAATACATTTATTACGTGGGATTCTTACTTGCACATTATTAGAGTAAGTACCTGCTATGGCCTTACAAAATACCATTTACAAAAACTGATTTGAAATAAAAAAAGTCAGCGCAAAATTAAGATGAGCCTTTTTGGTCAAGATCATTCAAATCAAGTGAAAACTTTTATTAAATTTAGTCATTTCCCTTCAAGTTTTCTTGATATACTTTAAAAATAAAAACTAGCCATAAAGTCAACCATTTTTTTTTACAATTTGTACTTGCAGATAACAATTGTAGCCAAGAAGCCGACTAACTGAACGTATTAGCTGATGGAAGTTGGTAAGTGTGAGTGTCTATTTTCCTAATACACCATCCAGATATTCAAATTGCCTGATTCAAAGTTATCGCAGGAAATGCTAAATAAACTAGAGATACGTGTCAATCAGTAAGCTTGAGGTCCAAGGTGTGACCATTTCACCAAATTTTAAAAACTTGATTGTTAATTTTAAAAACTGTAAGCCTATTTCTATACTTTGTTTCTTTGTTCAAATATAAGGTTTTGGAGAGCATTGTATTTTTGGTAAACATTGTTGGTTTTACGGTCTTTCATCTTTCGAACCAAACTACAAAAAATACTGCAAGGGGAATAAAAAGTAGCCACGATTTGTAAGTTTAAAAAAATGGAGTTTTCAGAAACTTTCTGTTTCTTTGTCCCTATTGACCCCATGTCTCTATTCACCACCCCATTTTCAAATGTCAAAATTCTTTTATCTCAGCTCACCGTGACAAAACAACGTGAAATAGAGAAAATGACTCGACGCTATCAGTTCAGCAGCACAAGTGTCCAACATATGCGTAACCTGATGCCTTGTAGCCCATGGGCAGTACAGGAGAGAAATGCCGCTGTGAAGCGCTCAACGGCTAAAGCAACTACCAATGAGTTGCACCAAACGAACAAGAGTGGTACACTACCAAGAATCGGGCCAACCTTGAGATGGCATGTTGGGACTGAGCCCATCTCAAAAATGCCTAAGAATGCCTATGGGAAAAGCAGATAGCCTTCTCAGAAACCTCTGATAGAGTCAAAAGCTTAAAGCAGGGAGAAGAGAAATTGGGATAGTCAAGTCGATACCACTATCATTCACGCACGTATCCATTAAGCCGTTCCACATGATATTTCAAGATTCCATTCAGACCTGCAAACAGATCAGCCTCACCAATCCTTGACGATGATGATAGAACACATGGAAACTATTCGGAAAGAATGGCACCAGCCTCAATTTCCCAAAGGGTAAACAAAATTCAGATTCTTGACATTTTTGAACCTCATACACACAACGCGCACACCCACACACAACACACTACAACACACCACACGCACGCACCACGCCCTACTGTTCTCCGTACATGTAGGGAATTTGCTCTAAATGCGCTGGCGTGTAACCATTTTTGTTGATGAATCATCACCTGAACATTATTGCCACCATCATAGGCTTTCTTTTCACAGAAGTAAATTATGTTGAATTTACTTTTGTTTGTCCTTCAGATCATCCAAGCATACAAAGATACAATACAATGCACCTGCTTCACCTGAACATTTCAGGTATTTCTGCAGTGATTCTTTTTGTCTTCCTGCATGCTTGGGTTGTTCTGAAGACAGGTCCCTGGCCAAAGTTAACCTATTAACCTCCTGTTTAATTTTGCAAGTGCTCTATTAGCATCTACTAGCTTGCATATTAGGATTTGCAATATTAGGCTAGGCCTAATGGGCATTTCATGTTCCACAATCCTTGTTTCTCAACCATTTGAGATTTTTATTCTCTAAACTGTTGGCCTAAGTTCTAGTATGTGTATTAGTCTTATGTGCAAATTTGTTAACGACCTGGAACAAATCATAATTTTGTGGTATTTTTGAGTCCGTAAATGGCAGAAATTACAATACAGTAAGTAGCCTATGGGCATTGTGATACACACATTATACAATATTTACTGCTCTGAGGGAAATGGTACAAATATTTTGCGAGTGAACTGCAGACCGTGGCCTACTATTGCCCCCGAGACACCGAAGGTCGAGGGCAATAGGGCCACGGTCTGCAGTCACCAAGGGCCAATATTTTTTACCATTGCCCGAAAAAGAGTCAGTACATATTGTTTTATATAACGCATGAAATATTGTGGTCATTTTATTGGTGGAACGCAATCAAGGTTACAATAAAAATATTAAAAATAAATAGTGTTATCAGGTACTACTCAACCTAATTCACTTCATGAATTAGCCGTTTCCAAAGTTCCCAGCAAAATCGACTATTGACCGCCGGTCCAAAGCTTCCCATCAAAAATCACATTTACGGTTGACCCGTTATTTGGGTGAAAAAGATAAACTTTTTATGTCACGGATACAGTTTCCACCATAAAATGTCAGGAAGATTTTCATGCGTTATATAATATAGAAATATATACTGACTGAGAACTCTGGTTAAACGATGGGCCCGAGGTGATACATTAGTGCTATTTTTGCCTGAGGGGCGCAGCCCCCCTCCCGAAGCAATAGCACTAATGTATCCCCCGCGGGACCATATTTTAAAGCCATAGACTCGCATAGAGTCATTATATATTTGTTTTTAACTTCATTAATAAATTTCCAGTTTAACAATAAAAAAATATACTTTTGGCATTTCATCAATTACATTCCAAGAAGTCACGTCAAACAATGCCTCTCTCATGAATGAATGTGGTATTAAGCATTCATCACAGCGCCCAAATCAGGAGCGGCTACGCGACGCAGTAAGTTACTCGAATGAAGCGCCGTAAATAGTATTTTGAAAAATTAAGCTATTTACTGGTGGGCGTGGCTTAGGGTACTATTTCCGGATGGCGCCGATTTTTTGGCGCATAGCTGAAATACATTTAATCACTTGAGAGGAGTTTCAACCAATTAAACCAATCTTTAAATTTCTTACTGAAGTATATAATTGCTCATAACATCAAAACATCAGCAGAATCAACGACATTTTGGACATAACCCTCTTCAACGGATTATCTATGAACCTTAAACAAAAAAATGAAGAGTGCTAGGATTTGCACAACTGATTCTTTTAGTGCTAATCTGTCGAATGGTGATAATATAATGGGTAGCAGACGTTTTGGCTCACCTTCATGTAGATCACAAACCTTAAGGACTTGGGTATGGTGTCGTTGTTGTTAAATAGAAAAAACCATTCCTACTTGTATTTATTTTTGTTACAAAAATTAGTGCCATAAATTTCTGAAAATGGGAGTCCCAGCATTTAAAGGTAAGTCATGTCTAGACATTACAAGAAGATTATACTGACAGGGGCACTGGAGTTAAATAGTCCTCACTTAAGATCACGTACGGTACGGTGAGGTTGCATCATTAATGTTCTCGCTTCTTGTTGAAATAAAACTGTTAATATCGAATATGTGTACTTCTGTTGTTAGAAAAAAGACACAGGAAAGAGGAATCCAGGTTACCCCATCACCAAGACGTTGCTGATAGTGTACCAAGGGAAAGACATGACAGGCACTGAGGGAAATTGTTAGACTCAAATTTGTAGTTCAAGATCTTACTCATAAACATGGGCTTTCATATAAAAAATTACTGGTAAGTATCAGGGTTTTAATCAGTGGCATATGAAATTGAAAGGAAGTAGGGTTGCTCTGACAATGACTTAGGATAAGCTTCAAGGGTTTATTACCACTAAGCGTGCTAAATTAAATCGAGGTCTTTTAAGCATGAAATAGGCATTCTGAGGAAGCATAAGCTTTTTTGTGACTTTAAAATTAATCAATTTATAAGTATATCGGAGAAAGCACAACTGTGTAAGACATGGTGGGTCTCTGCAGGTCACCCCCTTCCACAAATAAACCACAAATACGACCACGAATCATACCTTCAAGTGTTACACCTCATGACATTTCATGACATAACCGCTATTTCATTGGTCTATATTCAGAGATTATGGGCAATGAAGGAAATGGGTAAAATTGGATATGGGACACTTTCCTGCTAATTTCTGCTAATTTTGGCTTTGTAACAAACTCTGGTACAGGTTGAAACATTTTGGTAGACAAGTTCTGTTTATTTTTATGTACTGAGTGGTAATAGAGATGGAAAAACCACAAGAATTAATAAAATGAAGAAAAATCTTATAATTTTTGTAAAAAAAAATTAGCAAAAAGAGGTTATTAAAGTATTGGCGGCAAATGAATCACTTATACCAAAGATACGTCAAAATACTTCGGATAGTCTTTGCCCCACCTTCAGGGAGCAACAAGAGACAAGTGGATAGGTTATACATTGCATTTAAATAGTGTCAACCGATCACCCTATATATGTATACCGATACAGATTTTAAAATTCAAAATCGGTTCATTCCGATTTTATTCTGTGTACTTTTGGCATTATCATCGGCATTTTCGACAGCCAAAAGCGGCAGAAAGTAGCAGATTAATAGGTAAACCACTAAAACGGCGCGAAATAGTAAGTTAGGAACAACAGACACACTCTTGTGACATAAATAATAATTGATTGTTTCAGTTTCGATTATTTTCACCATTTGGCCATCAGTTTGGAACAATTTTAATTCAAGTTTGGCCCTTTGATATTAGCATTTAATCCCTATCGAACAGCGGAAAATATGAGGAAATTTTGCCGATTACCGATCAGTTACCGATAAGGTCATAATCGGCCCGCACCGCCCGATTTCAAGACTACTGACTATCGGTTTTCTCTGCATTAACTAGACATTGGCAAAAAGGGTGAAATGAAAAATTTGAGTGTAATCATGCACACAAACCTGAATACCTGTGAGTGGATACTAACAAAAAATACGCTACAATCTGCATTCCCAATGAGGATATCACTTTATCTTGAGAATGTTTGTATGCATCCATCAATGAAGAGCCCTTATTGCCTGTAGGGGTACCACTCTGGGCACTCCAATTGGAAGGTTGACAGGGTAAACCAGATGAAGATTTCGTCTGTGTCTTCCAGTCTGGG
The DNA here is from genome assembly GCA_023653785.1 of Ophioderma brevispina. Classification (NCBI taxonomy): domain Eukaryota; kingdom Metazoa; phylum Echinodermata; class Ophiuroidea; order Amphilepidida; family Ophiodermatidae; genus Ophioderma; species Ophioderma brevispina. Next base: position 42,677 of record JAMKCH010061508.1, read on the forward strand.
GGTTGGTGATGGTGATCCAAAACAACCATTGGACTATTACAGAAATTAGAAGAACTCTTGTACGAAACCAGGTCTTGACATAGTAGTGCCTGCAAGGTCCCGGCATGATAACGCAATCGAGGGGAAAAGGTGGTGGAGAGATGGACCCTGACCAGTGAAAAAAATTTAAAGCTGGAAAAAATGCAGTGAACAAGGTTGTCCAGCCAAACAATAACGGTGAAAAACATTGAATACACTCTCCAAACTATATCTAAGTAAGGACTATCCGTGGTTGAGGTGGAAAGACATGGAAAACGAACAAAAGAATGAAAGACAACAGGGATCTTTTCAACACCAATCAGATAAGGGCCAGGTATATTGGGCCAATATCATATGGAAGTAGAAGATCAGGAATAACTATATCTGAAGGAGTAGACATGAAGTAAAACAGAAGAGGAACTGAATTGGTTATGTATTAAAGAGAAAAACTGATCCCATGACTGTTAGATCAGCCAGAATCAAGGCAAAAGACACGTTGAGAGGCAACTTCTTAAATAACCTGGAGGAGATGAATGGAATGGAAATAAAGGAAACTGACTAGATGACACAGAATGAAGCTATGGTTTTGAAAAGACAGAAAAGTGGAGTAGGAGCACAGGAGGATTGAAGAGGATAGCCGAGGTGAGGGTATACATTTTCAAAACATTAATATTTTCAAAATGAAAGCAAGCGTATTCACTGCATTCCTTCAGTGTTGAATAAGAACTTGGTAAATATACAAGTCTAGCATGCTAAAAGTTAAAGCAATATTAGCACCTTTTTTTTGAAGAGCACCCCCAATTTTTCAAAATTTTGAGATTTTTACAGTTGCATCAGCAATTGGATAGTAAACTATACTTGTGAATGGTTAAGCTCGAAAAATGTCTGTGTGTCGCAAACCGAAGGAGTTTTGTAATTAGAATAATTAATATCGGGATCCCGATAATAATTCAACGGCTGCTGGAAACGGCTTTCCAATATGATATAGCCGGGAAATAGCGGCATGTACGTGTCTACGCTCATCGATTAGTTGTTTTATTGGTTCAGGCAAGTCAAGCTAGAAGTAATTTTCTTGAGGTGGCACTATTTCATCATGGATGGACATAAACTAGGCATTTCCAGCTCTACCGTTATGTACAATCTGGGATCCCAATTCTAATTTCAAAATCGCTTATTTTATGATAAATACATATTTTTTTAGCATTCTCGTTCGCAGGTGTAGTTTCTCAGACAATTAACAACATAACTGTGCAAAAATATCAAATTTTGAAAATTGGGGGCGCTCTTCAAAAATATGCTAATATTGCTTTAAGTATATACATCTTTTCCTCCTGTTTTCTGCAGTATTTCCATACATGTATTAGAAAAGTGTTTTTTGTTTTATGATAATAGTAGCGGTTTCTAGAGGATTAAAATAAATTTAATTGTTTGCTTTTTGAAAAAGTAACATCATTTATTAACAGAATATGAATATAAAATTGATGGGGAGGGTAAAATGAAAGTGGTTGTATCACTGTACTGGTGATGATGTTGGTAAGTAATTATTACAAAAATTAGGGCATTTATAACTTGTATATCATCTGAATACAAAAAAGTCAGGTTCAATATGAAATCTTGGTTAATATTAAGCACAAGATGAAGTGTTTTAGCCCAAGTGTTCTGGCCTTGTTTAGGGTATGAAAACAAGCATGTAATTAAGAATGAAGAGCAAGGGAGTATCATTTATGGGTGAATGTGTTGGTGGCACAGTACAATTTACCCATAGGGAAAATATTTCGTATAGTGCATGTACAATCGTTGACCTATGACGCGTTTGACGTCCTCAAAACAGATTCATTGTTGAAAATTTCTGGAATCTAGCAATTGTGTCAACTACCGTCTGGGCTGATATTACCCACAATTTATCATTCCAAGATGGCAGAAATGAGGTGAAAGCATCGCTGGAATAGACGATTTGCATGATCCCCATAATGCATCTCGTATTGTGCCCATTTTTATCCGGGAACCTGAACCAGCCTAAAGTCAGCTAAAAACATCCAGTTTAAGATGCGTAATATCAATACTAGAAAACTTAAACTATCTGTGACGTTGCACAGTTGAACTGCATTCGTCCGGCAGGTGACAATTAGGACACAGTTACGATCGAAAATGCCACCTTTTGTCAGAAATTTCAACATCAGTGCCTCCCATGTTTTTTGTTCCTATGATATTCTTTTCACGTGAAAAGGTACTTTGTATTGTAGTTTTAGGCACTATCCGGCGACGCGAACGAACAACATAATTTTTAACCCTTGCGCTAGCAGTGCCAGGATTATAGCTATGATGCACGAGGAATGTAGTCCCAATTTTGTGTGTGTTTTGTAATCAGGGACTACATTTCTTATTGTATGGTGACGAAATTTTGGAAGTGGGTAGGGGAGAGCCCGAGTCAGGGACGTATAGAGCGATCTCCCAAAATTGGGGTGTAATTTGTCCGTTTGGAGCCATTTTTTACACTCAAAGTCCAGAAATTTTACCTTGAAAGTCATCGGCCTTGTGTGCATTTTCTATGGTGGATGGCGAAGGCATACCATTGAGGCAAAGGATTTACAGTGTGCAACTCTATGCTCAAAGTAAAGGGCCTCCTTGATCATCTGGTATATGTCTTTCATGTTAACCATTTCACTAATTACATTGAAATTTTTACTACCAAGTTTTAGCGCTTTAGGCATTTGACCTTACTAACAGGTCCATGGTCACACTCACTCTGGAAGAGGGAATATTTGAACAAACCATTTTTAAACATATCTATATTTTAAAATTTCAAGTAGGCCTTCTTCTTAATAACCATAATGTTAACTTAAGATATTTATTAATTTAATCATGTCTCATTATTAGAACTCAAGCTTTAGCCATTTACCACAATCAATTTCCCCACATTCTATGTGAAAATTAAAGAGCTGCAAAAATTGTTACTCTGGTTTGGAAGAGGATCATATACCAAGGACAAAATGAATTGATCTTGATAACATACTTGTTAATTAAAGGGGTATGGCCCGATTTAAGGATATGAAGTTTTCATCTTGATAGATTGGCCTTCACTCCAAAACCCCACCTGTAAAGTTGCGCGCCGATATTTCAATCCGTTTTGATACGAGAGCTTAAAACGTGATTTTGTAAGCCCCATAGAGTACTGTGTAGAATTAATATTGGTCGACCAAAATAGGGCACATTTTCGCTCATAACGTCCAAACGAAACATCCTTTAGCCCTCAGATTTCACAGGGTGAATGAGAAAAATAGCAGCTTTCTTCTGATACCAAAATGTTGACCACTTCCGGTAAAATCTGGGGCTTCTGGAGACGAGGCTATTAGCGATCGGGCCATGGACCTTTACATTGCTCTGGAGAGAGAGAGAGAGCAGCCAAGACAGCCTGGCTCCAATACATTGTAGCTGGTAATCACTTGGCAGTAAATTTCATGCTTATTTTGCTAAATGACAGTTATGTTATAACTTCAATTAGCACTCTCCAATTCACAGTTGGGGTTGTCCTTGATATCTTCATCCCAGAGTAAACTTTCAGTAGTCACTTGACCCTGGGACTTGACCATACTTGGTTTCAACTTTTAGACTTTCAACTAGCAGTGGTTATTTATATATTTCAAGTCATTTTCATCTTCTTAGGACTCATAGTTGTGGGAGTTATTAGCTGAACAATACTTTAGTCAGAAAAAGTATGTAGGGCCTACCTTTCCTCAACAAACATTTGTTATACATGTAGAAACATAATTTGTTTTTGAAACATATAAATATAACAAATAGTGAATACTCTGTATATATTTATCACAAAAACTATGATCAGGCCCTTAGACTACATGTATTTAAATTATGTATCTTATTTGATGTGGCAAATAAAATATTGTAAAAAGACAAGTGACTATATAGCCTATTAATAGAGAGTCAATTGTCTTTTCACACTATATTTTATCGTCATATCAAATAAGAAACATAATTTCTACTACCTATTTGATTTTTCACTTGATCTTGGAGAAGTTGTAATGAAACTGTGTGAATGTTTTTTTTGTACCCAACTTTGTATGTCCTGGCATAAAAGTAGAGACCAATGTTTACCATTTTACAAAAGTCAAATTCTGTTTTGTGTTCCATTTTACAAAAAAACGATTTTCACCTGATTTTCTGTTAACATAAAAAATCAATGAAAACGACCATATCACAGTCTAACGTACCTGTGGAGAGATCATTGAGTCATGGAGTGTTGAACAAAAGCTGGACTTCCATGCCCGACTCGTCCGTTGTTTCACTAAACATCTCGAGATTCAAACAGACATTTGAACAGAACAACGCATTTGAAAGCTAAGACTGTGCCGTTGAAAGGTGATTTAATTATCATGTCACAAATATAATTTTGAAGTGCCAAAGATTGCACTTTTTCACTTATCAAGTTTTTTGAGGACAGGCTGTAAATACATGCTGTATCATAAGCAAGGGTTTACTTGCATCGTTGATGCGCTCGTTTGTGAAGTAAGTACTCTCTGTAGTAAGTGATTTCAAACCCGATGAAAATCGGTCTTCTCAAAATATTTTGTCAATTTTTTCAGTTTCAGCGCATACTTGGAAACGGTGTGGAATTTTTAAAAGATCAGAATCGGTCAAATGACATGTTGTTTTCTTTTTTATGTCAAGAACCTGTTTTTGGGGATGAAATAGAGCAAAAAATGTCAAGAATGGTCAAATTTCAAGCGTCAATGTTCATATTTCAGCTGGTATGCCTGAAGGTGGCTACTTTACATTTTTAGATGAGACAATTCTAATTTCTTTTGGCATTCAACTAAATTCCTTCAAAAACCATGCATTTTTACAAAAATGGCTCATTTTAAACTCCTCTGATTAAAAAAGTAATGAAGGAGAACATATGCAGGTTTGCTTTCTATTTTTCCTTAAAATTTATAGTCTTACACACATTGGAAAACAAATACAAAGCTTGACACTAAATACGAGTTCGCCTTGTTTTTTTCTTTGAAGACTAGCGTGTTTCTTTTCATATTGTACTGAACTTGTATTGATTACAGTGAAATAGTAACAGAGTGAAGCATAGAAAATTTTCACGGATGCGCTGCAATTTTTGCATATTTGATGTTTTTCTCGGCATGAAATTCAACTTCGGTGACTTGTAGTGTTTTTAGTAGATCAAATTCCGTGTCAAGTTGTTTGGGATGGTTTAGCTATAGCAGATCATAGATATTAGAAAAACCAATTCTTATTTTATGGATTTTTGGTGCAATATTAATTTTTAATAATTTAAAACCAATATCAATAACAAGAATTATCACCATGAATTCAGAATGATTTTCCACCAATGTTTGCTGTTGGAAAGGGGGGGGGGACTGATTTTAATCTTGTAAGTTTTAGCCTTACAAATTAATTTCAAATATACGCAGTTTCTTTTGAATAGTTAAAAGTATTTGTAATTTTTATTTGTTTGTTTGTATTATAAGAAATTTATTAAATTTTGGGGAAGGTTTAGCCTATTTTTTGCGAGAAATCCTGAAATCATTTAAGATTTCAACTACCTCCCTCTATAGTTATGCATTTTAGCAATATGGAGGATTATCCAAACATAGATTCATCGGGGGGGGGGGGGGTCTAAAAATTGTAATAGCAATGTATATATGGCCTCCATTTTTCTGATTAACTCTCAAAAGTATTATTTTCTCAATTGTTATTTGAGAAAAGATTTCTCACGGGAAGCACTTTGTTTACTATAAAAGAGAGAAAGGGGATTCCCTAGTTTGTTTATGCTATCACCTTTTTAGATTGCACAATAAGGGGAAGTGGGGATTCCCCAAGAGTGCTAAACTTAGAAACCTGTTTCTGTTTGTTTGAGATCAAAACATTGCAGACCCTAGGGAATTCCCCACAATTATATATATGGAAAGTGATGTCATTCAGGTGATATTCCCGATTGGTCCGCTAGTGTAAGGTTATTTATGCATATAATGATGTATGATTCTTGTTAGAAAGGGGAATCTATCTGTGAGTAGTTGTTACTGAGACTTGAGCCAGGCAGTTAAATCATGAAGCTGAACTAGAGCTCTGGACCTATACAGTATAATTATATGCTAGTTTTACTCCAATAATGGTAGATTTGAGTTCTACATCTAGTGCCAGAATTTAATATTTTGGCTGCCGGCCGGGCTGATAGCTCAATTGTCCTGCTGTCGTCTTTTAAGCCAAGAGCTTCAGTTTTGGAAGCAAAAGAATTCCAGTTTGTGGTCCTATATTCGGACATAGCGACAGACCTGATGGTGGGATATTACCTGGATTTTATTATTGTGGAACCTTTGTCGTCGAGGGAAAGCCCGTCGTCTTGAACTGCTGGACAAGATCCTTCAGGACTGAGAAGAGTCCCTTGGAATTATACCTGAGTTTTGTATGAACTTGTGCGCTGTCATTTTGGAGTCTTCGCTGAGAGGACTAGCAGCGTTGAACTGCACCGCCTCTTTTGAACATTAGTATCAGTTATTTAAATGGTGTGTAATTGTGTAATTTTGATTTATGTAATGTTTTTGACATACCAAATTCTTGAACCAATTCCAAATCATGAAAACTGTTATATTACAAATAACATTAAGATCACTTGTGCATAAGGCTCCATTTTTGTGTGTGAAAGGTATTTTGACCTTAGACGCCTACAAGACGTCAATAACACACTAAAAAATAAGCATACATAGCGAGCGAGTTTTCTGTTCGGGCTACATGAACCTACTGCAACCTACCCCTTAATGTTCTATTCTGTGTATTGTTATCTAGGTCCATGGCCCAATCACTAGCTTTATCCCCAGAACCCCAGATTTTAACCAGAAGTGGTCAATATTTTGGTGTCGGAGGGAATGCTCTATTTTTCTCATTTATCCCTGTGACATCTTTTGGTCTTTATTCACAAAAAGGTTAGCCAGGTTTAAATTAGACCCGGTCTAAGTTAAAATGAGTGTTTTGTGTTAAAGTTTGACAGTTATTTAACACTTTCTCTTAAAAGTAACTAGCAAATTTCAAAGATTAAATGCAAATTTCAAACTAAATACAAATACCTCAATGCAAAGTAAAATGATCTTTCTTTTGGACTAAATTACACTTAGAACCATGGTCTAATTTATGGACCTTAGGTTAAAAGATATTTGGTTTGGAATGTTGTGAGCAAAAATTTCACACATTTTGGTTGACCAATAGTAACTTTACAGAGTACTTTATGAGGCTTACAAATTACAACCTGTTTAGTTTTCTCACCTGAACACATTGAAAGATCGGTGCAAAACTTTACAGATGGGGTTTTGAGGTGAAGTGAAGGTCAAACCATTAAATTAAATTTGGGTCATCCTTCCCTTTACAATTTCCTAGTTTTATTGCAAACATTGTTGCCGAATTTTTAATTTGATAGATTAAGACTGCCAAAAACTTTAAGTAGAACTGGAGAACACGTTAACTTAATGAAGCATGAGGACATTTCCAGAAGAAGCAAACCAAATTTTGTTTTACCCTGGTTTTTTTGCACATTAGAATGCTTACCATGTATTAGATCACACCTGAAGTGAATAAGCGAATTTCCGTCTTATGGAATAAAAGATGATTTAGTATTTTCAGTCGTGCACGACATAATCAAAGCACAGTTTTTCTATAGGGACGATTACAATAGAGCAAGTTCAGAACAAGGCTTACGGTTTTCTTTTGTACTTGTTTGTCCCATAAACTTTTGAAGTTCTCAGTAGGTGGTTTACAATGGATCCAGTGCAATTTGGAGAAATTTTGAATTTTTCTTTTTTGTTAACAAAATTTCAACACAAGAATGGGTACATGAACAAAATGGGTCTAACCACAACCCGCTAAGGCAGGCACTTGGTTTTGGGCATGCTAATGTGGTTGCATTCAATAGCTTGCCTCCTGAAATATACTCCCGCCTAAAAAACAAAACCGAACGATCTGAATTAGCTGTATTAAAAAGGTATTTAGGTGAATTATAATAATAATGCCATGAGCATTGTTCGCGTAAATGGCTTTGCTTTTGACTTGTGTCCGCCATTGATAACTAAGCATGATGTGGAAGTTTTGAGGATTTTATCCAGCTGGCTTGGCCGTTCATTTGAAAGCACGTTTGAGCATGTGTCAACATCCGTCGGATTTTAGGCGGGTAGTAACCTAGCAACTTTTTGTAGTGTGATTTAGTGCACACCTCATTTCCATCCAATTTAAAGGCAATAATAGTACATTTTTTGAAGAGCACTCCCAATTTTAAAATTTGATATTTTTGGCACAGTTATGTTGGTAATTGTCTTAGTAGATCAACCCTCGTGTCACCAGAGTAAAAGTTTTTGGACACCGTCGATTAGTTGGGAGAGGAGGCAGATCAAGAAAATATGTGGCCCTGTTCACCTGTTTCATGCACGAACTAAGATAATCTGGCCTTTCATGTTGACATCATTTTACACAGAGAGTGAAAAGACTTTTGTGTTGATTATCCAAAACACGGGGACTCAAAAGTCAGTAACATTCAACTCCCCTGTTGCAATGAATACCACTGAAGCAAATGCGATTAGTCAGAATGCTTTGAGAGTTAATGTAGCTATAAACATAAATGCGCTTGAGTTGACTTGAATACGCTCATTAAAGCATTAAATTGATTTTTCTCTACTATCGGGCTACATGTTTCAATAGATTTAGCGTGGAAATTTAATTTTCTCCCACTGCACATCCCCTCATTCAATGCCCATTACCTTAGGAAAAGTACTAGAGGTGACACGATGGGTTGAATCTACTATAGGAAACTAAACCTGCGGACGAGAATGCTAAAAAATGGTTATTTATCATAAAATAAGCGATTTTGTAATTAGAATTGGGATCCCAGATTGGACTTAAAGGCAGAGCTGGAAATACTACGTTTATGTCTGTCTATGATGAAATAGTGCCACCTCAAGAAAATAACCTCTAACTTGATTTGCCTGAACCAATAAAACAACCAATGGATGAGCGTAGACACGTACATGGCGCTATTTCCCGGCTATTTCACATCGGAAGGCCCGTTTCCAGCATCCGTTGAATTATTATAAAAAAAAAAAAAAAAAAAAAACCAATTACAAATCATTAAAATCTGTTATATTATATAAAATTAAGATCACTTGTGCACAAGGCTCATTTATTAGTGTTTGAAAGGTATTTCTGACCTTAGACGCCTACAAGACGTCATAACACACAAAAAAAAGCATACAATAGCCGAGCCGAGTTTTTCTGTTCGAGGCTACTATGAACATACTGCACCTACGCCTTTAATTTCTATTCTGTGTATTGTTATCTTAAGGTCCATGGCCCAATCACTAGCTTTATCCCCTCTAACTTGATTTGCCTGAACCAATAAAACAACCAATGGATGAGCGTAGACACGTACATGGCGCTATTTCCCGGCTATTTCACATCGGAAGGCCCGTTTCCAGCATCCGTTGAATTATTATTGGAGATCTCCGATGTTAATTATTCTAATTACAAAATTCTTTCGTTTGTTACACATAGACATTTTCGAACTTAACCATTCACAGGTATAGTTTACTAGCTAGTTACCAATATATGCAACCTTGAAAAAAATCTCAAAATTTTTGGAAAATTGGGGGCGCTCTTAAAAAAAATGTGCTATTATTGCTTTAAGGCGCTGTAGTAAAAACACCCCTACAGCACACCAACTTCAGAAGAGCTTTTTACAGCTAGTCTTGCTAATTGAAAAAAGGGGCTTTATGCATGGGGACTATATAATTCGTACAAAGGCATAAAGTTAGAAAGCAAGTACACATTTGCAATTATCAGTGTAATTATGATTGAACAAACAGGTACCATACTAGCATAATGAATTTTAATAAGGTTAGTATTTTTAACCGAGTATATTATAAGAAAATTATAGATTATTGGCCCAAGGCTCAAATAGAAAATGTCAACATCATGAGTAAAGAATGAAAATAATGCAATGACTAAGAAAGTGAAACATTGGTTTTGAATTCATTGGTAATAGTCATGATCAAATGAAAATTTTCATGTAACCAATATCCATTGGTAGCCTCACTGGTGCTAAATTTATGAAAATTGGCTTTTTCAAACTCGGCTTTGAAGTAGTGTGTGGCCATTAGCTTATCCCCTGTTGATAGGGAGTTTTGTGTTTGGTCTCTTGCACAATAATAGTCATATCTACCACCAGGTGGTGAAATATTAATACATGTACTTAAACTGGGAATTCCCATACTGGGAAATTCCATTGGAAGCCATTCTTATTAAGATTCACATTCACACAAATAACAAAGATAATTCATACACAGGAGTATGGAGTCTGGAGTTGAAAGTGTAAAAATCAATATTTATTGATATAATGTACACTTCATGAATTAAAACATGCATTAATAATGAACCAGAATTTTCTTCACATCGAGTGAGTGAGCTCTGCCTGTATACATTTTCTAACAATGAATGACACTTGGACTTTGGTCAAGTCTAATCAAAAGGATGGTATGGGCAACAGACTGAAAACAACCGTCTTTATTTGCAAAGAATTTTTAGTGTGTGTGTGTTTGTGTGTGAATTTGGTTAGTGGTAGCAATTCTCTTAGTTTTATGCCTTGACTTACTGTTGCTGTGAATAAAACAAGAGAGAATGTTGAAATCTGTGAAAGTTTTATGCTGTATAAATTGGTATTATGACAAACTGAAAATAATAGTACCACAAACATTTTATGTTATTGTAACAATGGGTGTAGTCACGTGAATACTTGAACTGCGAAGGGGATTCCCAATCAGAAATTCAATGACACAATAGAGCATATTATTAAGCTGTAGTTTTTGGTAAAGATTCTCATTAAAATATGTTCCCAGTAAATTTCAAAAACAACAGTTAAGTACAGGAACGATTTATTTTTGATCAATCTCAAATATTTTGAGGATTTAAGTTGTTTTAAATCTACATTAAGTTGCATTAATGACTTGCGGGTGTAGTGTGCTTTTGACATGTCCTAGAATTAGTAAAGGCAAATAAAGAATACAATTGTCATGATATGAATAATAAATTCCTTGTGTTTAAAGGCTGACTCAGAAATTTCCTGAGGGTGGTGCCTTCATTTTTTAACACATTTTTCTTGCATCTATATCATGCTTGTCCACATATCTAACACTGTGTGAAATGACTAAACTCAAATTGATGACCTTCATATAGGAAATCATAACTTTGTAATAAAATACTGTATCCAGTATTCTACGTTACTGCTATGCTTCACATAAATGTTTACAAAACAACAAATCCAAACTTTTGGATTGAGCAGTTTAGGTGACTCTTTATTTTTAGTTTACTATTTTTAATTAATACACAAAAATATTTCAAAATTTCTGAGTCTCCCTTTAAATACCATATATATTTGTCCATGTATTTCCCTGTGATTGTTTTTCACAACTTTTTATACTTCAATTGGATAGTGGCATCTTCATATCTTCATAGAAAAGGCCTTTATTGTATTTTCCCTTTTTACATCGAAGTAAGTAAAATTGGAAACAGTTTACGTCATCTTTCAGGGCTAAATTGACAGGAAATTTTGAATGGTAATTCCACACCCCCATAGAATTCAATTGAAAACTGTGGCCATAAAGGGGAACACTCACATATATGGTGTGCATGTCAATGAGGAAATCAAGTATAAATAGAAAGGGTCCTTGTCTTAGGAAAAAGGTAAAATTGGGTGTTTTACCCATTCAGATTAATTCCTGTTACTAAGCCAGACCAGGCATTCATTTCTACTTCTAATATCAGAGAAAAGTAACAATTGAAATTTACTAGTAAATGACTTGCCCTGTACATTGAAGTCTAACATATCCGCTACTTTTCTCTTTCATAAAATGCATGTATAGTGCAGATTTTTTCTTTCAAACTAATCAAAGATTGCCAAAAGGTCTTTAAAAAGTACTTCAATTTTTGCTCATCTCTGGATCATTTAACCCCCGAGCACTACCTGTCTGTCTATCAGCATCTTAGCACTATTATGATTGGTTATTGGAAGGTAACATCATGTAATAAGCAAACCAGAGATATTGTAGCAATGGCGGTATAGTTTACACAGTGTTATAGAAGCGCTGTTTTGATTGAGTACTCTGAGGCCTTCATGTTGTGTCATGCAATGAGCCAATCAGATTGTATCATAAGTGGTAATGCCTGGGGGGGGTGAAGCCATCAGCAGTGACTGTATGCTCATTCTTTAGACAGCTTGATGAATTTATACAATCAAAGTAGGACATGTCTTTCATACAACTTAAAAAAAACTTGTGTAACTATAATGTAACCGATTTGTGACAATGCTAGGATTATAGAGTTACGCATGCATTGTTTCCGAATTGGGCTACCTTGATAAAAGTCTGCATACAGACTTGGCTATACTCTGTTTTACCTCGTCATGGCAGTAGAGTAAACGCGCAAGCGCTGGCACCTCATTACAAGCACTAACAAAGACGGCAACACAAAATGCACGCATGACTGCTGTGTGTAGGTCTTATTTCTGCGATTTCCCACTGCCAGGACAAGGTGAAACAGAGTATACCCATCATCATGGCAGATTTTGGCAATTTTGAGACAAAATTAACTTATACCATTTAAATTTGATTTTGATGGGTTTTTATTATATTCTGGTGAAGAAAATCACTGTCTTCATCTTGTAGGTTGTCTTAAATCTGATTCAAGTCTGAATGCTAACTTGATCCGAGGCATATCTTCTCTGACATCATCTTCCGCCTTGATGATTTTATAAGTTGGGAAATCGCCATCAGATGGAAGTCCAAATACAGCACCATGCTAGTTGACACAGCAAAAACGTTCCAGACGACCACCTTCATCAGAGCCCTGTACATATATAACATGGGAATTGTAGCCAGATATGAGGCCTAAAATGTTTATTTGGCAAAACATGACTTTACCTTTTTTATATCCAAATCATACACCTTTTTTTCAATTTCTAGAATCAGTGGTGCAACCAGCGGGGGAGAAGGGGGGGGGCAGGCAAGTTCCTCTGCTCAGAACCCTTGGGCCCCCCTACCAGCCCCCAAAATAAACTGGAGAATCTAAGGACCCAAATCCCCCCCTCAGAAAATGCCTTGGCACCCCTTCTGCCCCCCTCCATTTGTAAAGGTCTGGTTACACTACTGTGAATCATAAGCTTCATATTTCTTCATGGAGAACACAATTGCATGCAATAGTTACCAGGATTAAATTTGTAATAGTTTGCTTTTTCATGTTTGTTATCATTACAGCAAGTATCAGAATATGAAGACCAGATTACTCAATTGAGGGAAGAATTACAGGACAAAACTGGGGAGTTACAAAACCTGAAGAGAGAAATTAAGCAAGCAAAGAGCAGTACAGATACAGCTAGTCAACTTCTGGAAACTCAACTTCAGGTGAATTACTCTGCTATGAAATAAAAAGCTTGCACATAATTTGCATTTGTTCATGTAACTGAAATGTTATGTTTTGTTTGCTCGTTTGTCTGTTGTGATGGAAATCATGCTTAAAAGCTGCTCACAGTAAAGCTTTTGAAGATTCCATTGTCTAATGGTCTAAGCTTTTTTCCTCCCTTTCCCCATTTATATTCTTCCGTAAAACAAACATGAACTAGAATTTGGCGGTTCTCGACTTTCGTGCTCACTATATTCAAAGAATATAAGCTGTGGGCCGCACCATAAAAAAAATTAACATTTTAGTGACACATACACACATACATAAACACATACATAAACACATACACAAAAGCACATACACACATGCATACACACGCACAACATTTTGCAAAGTGGTCCTGCCAGCTATGCTGGCAGCCCACAAAAACTCACATTCTGGCATTAGGGGAAATAGTTTAATAATGGACAAATTACATTTAAAGAAATAAGGAAAATAGCAATACTGGTAGGTGTTTTACTGCACAATAAGGTGATTGTGATGCTTCTTATGGATACCCTTTGAATTTATTCAAAATGAGCCAAATTTTGAAGAAAATTTTTTTTTTATTTCAGTGAACTAGTGCCCAACAAAATGAAGATAGTGGTTAATAAAATGCCAAACCATGAAATCATGGTGATATAGCATATAGTACTTCTTGGAAGCAGCAGAGTAGTGATACTTTTATTTCCTGGCTCATACACCTTTTATCCTGGAAGTGACGTCATTGTCAGCTGTATTGCTTTGCTTTAATGCATGTATTGTTGATATTGACATCAGCAAAATACCTTAGCTCTTCTATTATTTTTATCTCTGCAGAGTTCATTGACCAACTTTTTTTTTTCTTTTTTTTTTTGCATGGTTCAGTGTTTAACACTGGTAACTGAAAACGTCTGAATTTGGGCAAATGGTCTGAATTTTAGTCACTCACAACAATGAGGAATTATCCATTGTTACTCCTACAATTTCAGACAAAATTCAGAACAAAATTCAGACACCAATTCAGCCACTTGCACCCAAAATCTGCATTGTATGAAAAGCAATCAACCGACTCAACGGGATTATAGATTTGGGGTTTGGCACAATAGGACAAGTAGATTACAATACTTGAGGTTTGTGTAATATCAATAGGCAGCACTTTATGTTGTTTATGATTGGCTCTTTGTAATTTATTGATTTTGTTCTGGGTGGCAAATCAATTAACTTTGGGTGGGCAAAGTGTCTGAATGTAGGTCTGAATTTAAGCTTAATTCCCTATTCATACAGCCTTTCCAGATTCAGACCTTTTGCCTAAATTCAGACACTTTCAGTTACCAGTGTAATACCACCTTTGGTATGTTTGCTTTATAGTTGAATGTGAGGTGTTTCCACAAGCCCCCCCCAAAAAAATTGTTGGGGTTGGGATGAACTACCATGTACAGTTCATTGACCAACTTTTTTTTTTTTGCCTATTAATGTAATTAATAGAGCCTTTGCCATCGCGTGGAAGAATTTGCCGATTTTGCCGCTGTTTAACGCCCTACTAGTTTTTTATGGCTTGTTTGATTGCCCTGAAAATTACAGTTCTGCAAGCTGTGATCTTATGGATGAAACTCATGGAATGGATTTTGAATTTTGGTGTGTACATGGCATTTTGGAAAGTGTTTTGTGTTGCGGGAATCCCCCGAAAAAAATTTTTTTTCAGGTATAAAATTGTCGCATGTGTGTCCGATACTTTCTTCATTATGAAGATTCGAGAGGCGGTGTGTGTTATCGATATCATACCTGAGTTACTTGGGAGCGTGGTGGGATTTGGGGGCTTATTGTGTCCTTGCCCCGGGTGTGTTGTGTGATGAAGGTGCCTGTATGAGCGTCTGTAAGATCTTACTACAAACCTGGCCTTGGCTCGATGTCTCTGCCTGCACCATGCTACTTACTCACTGTGTTCCTAATAAAGCGCCTCTGTTCGAGCCAAATCTTTTGGTGTGTATATTATTCCTAGCATGATATAGCTATAGTCACTTTTTAGAAATCATTTCATGAATATATGGCCCTCAAAATAATCCAAATTTTGATCCATGTAAAGATTCCACGATAAAACTATAGGCATAGAGATCGTGCTAATTAAATATTCATGAACTCAGCACTGTTTACACCAGGGAGTCATATCATGTTTACACTCAGTTGGATTTCCCGGATTTCCCTTTTCGCGATCACGTGCCCGTTGACACGCAGCCTCGGGTCCCGTGTTTGGCTGATACACACACAGCGTAAGTGCCAAGGCATTTTGAACAGGTTGAAAAAGGAAATCCCAACATAATTTTTGATGTGAACAAGTAATCCATCGATATTTATCAAATAAGTACATATTCCAAGTGGTTATTTGTGCAGTATTAAACTTTAGATAACTTTTGTGTTAAGGGAGCAATCATGAATTAATCTCAGCAAGTGGTTGATATCCGCCCCTGGATATTGGCCTTCCCCAGTCCAGCCTCCAGTCAACGTCTGGCCCGCCACATATTAATTTCGCATTCTAAAATTTTTGTGAAAGGTGATGCGCAGTGCGGTTACCGTACAGTTCATCTCTCAGACTCAGTCCAACCCCTATGACCCCTTGAAATTCTGTAATAAAAAACACAATCGCAGAATCAATTATTCATATTTTGTCTGTGTATTTTTTCTAGTACTCTCTTTTCAAATATTATTTAACATACAAATTACATCAGTGTCATATGGCCGGGAGCGTACCATGCAACGTG
This sequence comes from Ophioderma brevispina, assembly GCA_023653785.1. Taxonomy (NCBI): domain Eukaryota; kingdom Metazoa; phylum Echinodermata; class Ophiuroidea; order Amphilepidida; family Ophiodermatidae; genus Ophioderma; species Ophioderma brevispina. Next base: position 58,924 of record JAMKCH010061508.1, read on the forward strand.
ACCTTACCTCGCCCCCATGTATTTAAATGGCAAACCAAACACAAAGTTAACATAGCTTTCATTCATATCTAATTTCAAGTAACAAAATAAGCACGTTTAATTAAGTCAGAATTATTTAAAAAAATCATTTTAGAAATGACTCAACATAGATTTGAAATCTATATAAATCAATCATGGGTTTTTATGCGAAAATACGTCCTTTTAGCTTGAAAAAGCTGTACACAATGGCTGACGGCGAACCCCGACGGCAGGCCACGCGTTATATTTGACACAAACAAATGTTTTAGAACTCAGGTTTAGAATATTTCACCGGAATTGCAAATTTGTGAGGAGAAATTACCAGTGGGTGAGTGACTACCTTGGTCATGAGCTGAAAAGTCATGAAAATCAGTATAGTTGACAGCTTAGACTGGCTTGGGTAATTTCCCAGACCGTTTTTAAAATGGAACCCAACGCACATTTCGGGAATTCATTTATTTTATATTTATTATTCGACCTTAATTGATGGAGAAAAAACGACTCGTACTTCAATTTTATGTATCCTTTTATTTTTATTTTCTTCTCTCTCATTTAATTTTTCTTTCTTTCTCCCCCCTCATTCCGCGAGGATTGGTCAAATTTCCCGGGAGGAGCTTCCCAAATTCCCCACTTTTTCCCTCCATGAGTCCACCTGCTCGCACATGTTTGCTACACTGTTTATATAGGAATTACTTCAGTTGTGTATGTCAGTGATGTTCCGTAGTCCATTTTGCTTTTTGTGGCATCGTGTACCGACGATATAATTTAGAGCGTAAAGAGCTAGCTACTTCTTTAATCTTGGGATTTAATAAATAACGAAACATTGCTACTGAATATTTGCTTCTTACTATCATGCAATTAAAGTGACATGAGATTTTTTTAGGATACAATTTTTCGCTTAAATTTCACTGGATCTGGGTGTTAGACCACTACCGAGAACGATGTCGAGGTTTATTGGACAACAGGTGCAAAGAAAACCGCAACCTTGTTTTGAACTTGCCTCTATCGGAATCGGTCCCCATAGAAAACATGCTTCGACTTTCTGTTGTGCACGGTGCACGACAGAAAGTCCTAATCATCATCTTATTACGTAAAGACTGCGTATTCGGCGGCACTTCAGTATGATCTAATACATTGTACGCAATTCCAAATATGTAAAAACTGGGTTCGAGAAAAATTGGGGGCGCTTCTTCCTGGTAAATCGTCCTCATGTCTCTTAATGATTTTTGTATGTACATCGAAAGTATTATTAGATGGACAAGCATTTATGAATATGCAAAACACAATTTGTTTGAAAATTGAGTCAGCCTTCATCGGAAATATCTTATTCACCATATAGTACTTAGTATATTGCATGCCATTCCGTAAGGGCTACGATATGTAACTGGTACAAAGGAGGGGCCGGGTGGGATGACAGTTGGTGAGCTCTTGCTACTTGGTGACCTCATGTGACCTTGGGCCCTCTGTCAGTCAAAACGTTAACCCTTTCCTGCAAGGCTTGATGTACAAGTTATCTGGAGTTTCATATAAGGCGGATAATGATGTAACTTGTCGGAAGAGCAAGATTAAAGAGTTTTCACCTGATTAGACGTTGCTAATTTTCGAGCGAATTACATATGAAAATGAGCTAAGTAATATGTAAAAAATCTGCGTATACTAATTTTGAAACAGTTTTATTTATGATATGCAAATTTTTCACTGCATGCAAAACCATTTTGCCATTTCAAAATTTGTGATACATGCGGCTTAGTAATGCAAATGAGCTAATTGAATATGCATAATTGCGTATCGCTTAAACCATACATCGGATAGCAAACTCCTTTAGCTACATGAAACGACAATGCCATACAGCTTGTGTGTGAATCATATGAGGGGGAAGTCTGGGGGGTTGGGGAGAGGCTGGGGTGTTGGGGAGAAAAGGGTGGGGTGTTGGGGAGGGGAAATGAAGGGTGGGGTGGTTAGAGGAAAGTTTGGGTGGTGGGAAGGTTGGGTGTTGGGAGGTGGAGTGCGTCGGGAGTGATAGGTGAGGGGTCAGGGTGGGATGCTCGGGAGGGGAAAGGGTAAGGTGCATGGGGAGGGGGCGTGGGTTGTTGGGAGTGGGCAGGTGAGGTGTTGGGGACAGGGTGGGTGTTGGGGGAGGGGGAAGGGTGGGGATGGGGAAGTGCAATGGGGGGGTGTTATTCGGAGGGCCAGGGTGTGGGTTTTGGGGGGCCGGTACGGGTTATTTGGAGGTGGTTGGAGTTACGTCGTGAGGGGTGGGTGCGTCGATGAAGATCAGGTGGGTGCATCGGGGGAGGGGGCAGGGAAAAGGTGCATTGGGGAGGGGACGGTTGGGTTATCTTTGTGACTCATAAGTGTGACCTTGGTGACCCGTCATGTCACCTTTGGGCCATTCCTTTGGGAGGGGTCGGGTGCATCAGGCATGAGCGGTGAAGGGAATCGATTATTTTTATGAGCAAAAATTAGCTTTAAAATAAGCATTTATAGGCCACTGCATCAATGATTTTTTTGCCTCTGTGCATGGTTCAAGTGTTTAATACACTTTGGGATGTTTGCTTTATGAGTTGAAGTGTGAGGTTTTTGCCAACAATCCCCCCCCAAAAAATAGTTTGTTTGTCCTCAAATGACATCATGCAACCTTGTTGGGGTTGGGATAACTACCATGCACAGTTATTGACCAACTTAAGCAATGCACTTTGTTGGGATATCTACTACCCTACCATGCAACCAAAATTAGAAAAGGCACCTACTCTGGCAACCTTGTGGGGTGGATTGCACACCACCCTATATTTTGATAATCCAACCTTTGTTGGGGCCCAAATTTAGAGGAATGCAACCTACTATGCCACCTTGTTGGGATGAACTACCATTCCACCAAATTTAGAGAAATGCAACCTACTATGCAACCTTGTTGGGTTGATCTTTAAAGGGGAATGGAATGTGACAGCAACTTGGAATCATGGCTAAACACTTTCCCGTTGGGGGAACGGGTTGGCCGTAGCGTATCTTCCCTCGCCTTTCACCCCCAATGAAGGTCTTCGGTTTCGATTCCCGCAGGGGCCTCGTTCTCCCTCGTAGGCTTATGTGAATTTGGTTTCTCGCTCCATACTCGTTCTCCGCAGGTTTTCTCCGGTACTCCGGTTTCCTCCCTGCTTCTAAAATCGAGCTTCTTGGCATAAATCTGGTCGGGTAATTATGGTTTCTTTCTTTCTCTGATGTGCTGAGCGCCTTTCATGGCACCGCACACGCCTTGATCACTTTACGTGGTTATGTAGCGCGTTAAAAATACAATTATTAGTTTAGCTCCAGTACAAAGAAACTGACTAGTTACAATCATATTTTTAGAAATGCAACTTTTGTCGGCCCCAAATTTTTTGGAATGCAACCTCTATGCAACCATGTGAGGTGGGATGAACTACCATGCACCTACAAATGCAACCTACTATGCAACCTGTTGGGGTTGGGATGAACTACCAGGCACACTACAAATGCACCCTACTATCAACTTTGTGGGGTTTGGATGAACTACCATGCACACTACAGGCAACCTACTATGCAACCATGTTGGGTTGGGAGAACTAACATGCACCGTACAAATGCAACTTTGTTTGGCCCCCAAATTTAGAGCAATGCAACCTTGTTGGGTTGATCTTTAAAGGGAATGGAATGTGACAGAAAACATTGAATCATGGCTAAAAAACCATGTAAGCTCCAGTTACAAACTGCCTAGTTACATCATCGCTAATCATGTATTTTTATGGTATTTGGTGCTGTACCCGTGAGTAACAAGTAATGTTTTTTTTCCCCTCTCTTGCAATAGCTTTTAAAAAGTAATCAAGGCAAATGATATGAAGCAAATCCTGAATGGACATTTCCAAACATATTGATGAGTTGGTCCTTCATGCGCAAAGAACCAAGCAGATCTTGCACAACTGAGGCAAGAAAGAAATGCTAGCGTCATACACCGCTGAATCATCTAAAGATTGGAGACAGCATCAGATGGTGCAGGCAAAGAACCCAACAGCAAGCGATGAGGTAATAAATAATAATGGCAAAGGTTGTCTTGCCCGGGGGGGGGGGTTCTCAAAACAAATGACCATACAGGGACGTGCCTCAGACATCGGTCTCATTTTCAGCCTTCTGGTATATCAATGACCCCTTTTTTCATGCCAATTTTGGTATAGGAATGGGTTGTTTTTTTCAAATTTTCTCAAATTTATTGAAAAATTAGTCAAATTTTCCTCAAACGGAAGCCAACATTTTCTAAAAATCGTTGGAAAATTACTAAAAATTCCTCAATCTGAAGCCAAAATTGTCCAAATTTGCTTATAATGTCAAAATTTTGAAGAAAAAATGGCAAATTTGGGTTAAATTTGGCCCAAACTTTGCATCTCCGGTATAGTTATAGTTATTTTGGCAATAAAATGGTATAGCTATGGGCCCTACTTCCAGACTCTCGGAGGCACGTCCCTACCCAAACCAAACTTGAGAACCCCCCCCCCCCGGGTTGTCTTGCTTGAACTGGTTTATAAAGAGTCAGTGAAATCAATCTATCTCTATGTTGGTAGTACCTTTCAGGCATTTGAAAGTGCTGCTAATTTTAGATCTCACAACATTGGTGCACTTATTAAAGGGTGTTTAAAGGTGCGTGTTCCGATCGTCTTTGGGACCCCCCTGATTTACCCGGAAGTAGTATTGATTTTGATATCACATGAAAGGCCGTATTTTTCTCATTGTCGGCCTGAAATTTGAGCCTTAAATTCCATTTCATTCCCAAGATATAAACAAAAAACAGCCGTTTTAGTGGTTAACCATCAATATTAGCACAGTATTGAATAGGGCTTTGAAACATGCATTATTGCATCTACCATCAAAACCGCAAGATTGTTTCCCACGGTACTTGATGGAGTGTATGTGCAAGTGCCAGGCTCTCATCAAGTAGAGAACATGATACACATAAATCGGAACAAGCACCTTTAATTATGATTGAACTTGTGTATAGACAGCTCGGTATGCATGTAATTATGTGTAGGAGTAGGGTGTTGACACTGATTACCCAACATCTGACTGGGAGGGCCAGAGCCAAGTGAGAAACTGATTTAAAATAGAATTTCTAAAATATTTCAGCCAAGTCATCTTCAGCCATACTACTATTCTTAACATGGCAGGGGTGTCTATTCTGTAATTCAATATAGGACTTGTGAAATAGTTTTGCTCATTTGGGGGAAGATTAAAAGGATCTTGTTAACATTATATGTGACAATGCATGGTAATGTAAAATCAAACAAGCAATTTGGGGAAGGATGGGGAAATTGTTTCCGACCTGGAGATGAATGGCTCCACTGTTTAATCATGGTGCTGATAGCTGCAGAAATCACATAACCTTCATTGTAATCTCAGCATGTAGTTCTCGGGCAATTAACATGAATTCATATACTTTACGTATTTAGGCATATATAGCAGCAAATCAGTAAAGCTGTTAAAGCGGCACTGGCATATTTTCACAAAATATGAAATTTCTTCAATTTGCTCTCAAATGATAGTATAGGCCATTGGAAGAACCGAGATATATTTTACACATAAAAATAACATACCCCCAAACAGATAGGGACATTGATATGAGGATAAAGACATCCTGGTAATTTGTAGGCCAACTTTTAAGTTTTCCATAACTTTAATCAACAAATGTGTATATTACATGAATATTTTTGACTCGTACTCACTGATATTAAAACCACAAAGGTTATAGACCGATCAAACAGTGTGCATAGCATGGGAAACATGCATACGGCGTGCGTGTTCTTGTGTTAAACGCCATTTTTGTCCTCTGCTGAATTTAACATATAAAATCGTTCTGTTTACCCATAAGGAAGCTGATTTGGTCTTAATCATTTCGGGTGAGGGCTTTTGTATATAAAAGCCTTACAACCATGCAAAAATATCGATTTTGAAAAATCTTGAGGGTACACTATTTTTCAAATGTGCCAGTGTCTCTTTAACAAAAGACCTGAATGTAGCGTGAGTGGACTGAAAATGTCCAGTTGCACTCCCCATACTGCATGAAGTGCTTCAGAATGCATTTATGTCGCGCAAGACTGACTTATTTTCTCAATGGGTAATTTGTTTTTAATTTTGATGACCAGTAAATTATGTTTTTGAATTACTGTTAATCACTAATTAAGGCAAATTCTTTTGTTTTCTGTCGTGTATGAATTAGGTTAATACCTGCGCATTAACTTTTGCTTGAAAATGGGACAAATCAATGCACTTATGCTGAATTTGACACATCAAAGTCTCAGCACACATGCATTGATTTGTCCCATTTTTCTCGCAAGAAGTAAATGCGTAGTTATTAACTTATAAATATAATTGGTATTGCAGACTGATGGAACACCTGTAACCAAGCGTGCAACACCACAAGAAGCAGACAAACCACAGCCTCTTAGAGAAGATTCGGATCAGCAATCACATGACTCAATAATTACACAGCCAACTGACGATTCGCAAACCACCACAGTCGATTCCCAAACAGAACCAATGACCCAAAAGCGCCCTCAGTGGGAGCAGTCAGAAAGGGAAATGGTTCTGGAGCAGCAGGTGAAACACTTGCGTGAGAAAACAGATCGGTTGTCACAGGACTGCAAGAGACTTTTGACGGATAAGGTCATGGCCATCAGGGACAGAGAGGTATTAACATCACATAACACTTTTCACACATAATCAGTCAGATTAAAGGCACTATTCGATTATTAATCTCGACTTTGCCACTTGCCCCATCAAACTTGAGACTTTAGTACCTCTGGAAACTTTGCACTTTTCAACACATGCTTGTAGAATATTTGGCTGAATTTTTATCATTCATTTTGGTGATATGAGCGATAATGTGATTTATTTAAATGTAAATTTATGTATTTACAGGAAATGATTCAAATGATTATAGTATCATTACTGCTTGCGTCAAAATGATGCATCAAATTCAAACAAAACTTTGAAATTAAAGGGGCATTTCTTGATCCACAACCTTGTCCCTCAACTTGCCTAAAAAAGTTGAGATTTTTATATCTGAACCGTTAGCCTTAGTAATCCATGTGTACCAAATCTTACATGCAAATTCGGTCAAATGTGCTTTGAAAGCAGCATTAAGCTCGACTCCCCGTCAAGCTTTTTTTCAGAGGTTCAAATACAAGTGTTAAGTACTGTATTGCGGGAAATTTTACTGATGATTTTATCTTCGCATTTCTTGATGTTCAGCAGTGTTGGTATTATCTCATATGTATAGATTAATTGAGTGGAGGAACCAATGGGATATGTTTTTTCTGCCAGTACAATATGCCACTAAAATGCTGGTAGCTATTCTTTTTCAGGTTCTTAAGAATTATATGATAGCATCAGAGTTATTAACTCCCCATGTCGACATACGTGATCACTACAGATACCTCTGAAATAAAGAGTAACTGTTGATGGAGACAATGCAATTCAGAGTCTTTGGGTTTCATGCAGCTAGCTAAAATCAATATTGGTTCTTGCATGCATCAAATTTGAATTTCCCAGAATGTTTTGTATAATATATGTGGCAACATAGCTGAGTATTCATGTAATATTACCTATTTGGTGATGAGGAGGAACCGATACTAACATGCTTTTATTATCAGCAGCCTTTGTTGAATTCATTGCTTTTTGATCAATGTGTGAATTCTTTTCATTGGCACTTAATGGAGTTGATAATGATATTTAGAATAATTAATATCAGCTTTCATAGTCGCATTTCATTGTGTTGAAATTGCTGATATTTTGCAGTGCAAAATCTAGTGCTTCTATCTTGTCACACTTATGTTTTTTTTTATTAGGAGTGAAAAATTGGCCAAAATTATGTGTTGTGAATAAAGAGGAATTCCCCTTATGTTTCAAGCTCTCTGATAAGATAAGACCGAGGCAGAATATGGTTGATATCATGCCAAACAGAGTCCTGAGAAGATCAAATTGCCGAAATCGGGCCATAAGGCTTAAAATTGTGGTAATTGTCTGACCCCCATAGCGGGCCCTATCATTATTCCCCCCCCCCATTATACCCCAAATGTCAAACAAATTAATTTGTTGTGCTTTACTATCTAACAATTTGTGCATTTGTAAAAAATTTACTCCAGATGACCTTGAACCATTTTAAGCCTACTCTGTTAAAATTGTCCTAGATATAGCAAACTATACCTTTATAATCCTTTGAAACAAATGTACATGTCTATACACCTTTTAACCTGTATAGAACATGTACAATTATTCCTCTGTTAATTTACCCCTTTCCCTATCTCGAAATGCTCAAGGAAGACAAATTTGTATCATCAAGATTTGGAATCAGCAGGTCAATGTTGCTTTATAGAAACCATCAAAACATTTTGTGCAGACTCTTGTGCAAGGTCATTTGGGCTTACCACAGGACTAATTTGTGTTTACAAATTCAGACAAAAAAGTAATTATAAACCAATCATTTTTGTTTTGGGGCCAGTGAAGCCAAGCAAACTGGTTTGTTGAATGCCTAAATATCATCTGAAACCCCCTTGAGGTCTACTATCTTTCGTAGTTATCTGATTGGCTCATTACATGATATAAAATGTTATAACTACTGAGTAACCAATCAAAATAGACTTATTTCTGTATGCACCTTTAAGCTCTTTTACCATGTTTCTGATTGGCTAATTACCACACATAACACCATTGATAGCCAATCAAATTAGCTGTTAGTACCCAGCAGGGGTTAAAAGGATCATATTTTAGCAAATGCCATTAGTTTAAAAGAAAAAAAATGAATGTGTGTGCACAGAAAGTTGCCATGTTATTTGACCCTTCACTCTTATTATTGTAGGTATATGAGACCCGATACAATGACCTAATGGAAACTGTGAAGCAGACCACACCCAACAAGACAAGCACATGTGCCACATGTAGAGATCATGAACAGGCCATCAGGAAACTCCAAGAAGAAATAGAAAACATGACGAGTGAGATTGAGATGGTTACTGCACAGGTAAGATGGGGATTGATTTGTGTTGATGAGTGAGATTGGGCTTTCCCATTTAATAGGTAACCATACTACCCCTGTGGAAAGCTTCACTAACTCTAATTTGAAAGGGAGGATGTATTTCAAATGAAATGATCTTAGAGGGTGTTCTATTTGCAAGAAATACTCCCCTGTGAAAGACTTCAATGCCATGGTCCGATTGCTAAGTTTTTTTACCACCAATCATCACTTCTGGTAAATCGCCGCCACACTCCTTTCTTGATTTTTACAAATTCCTCTACATCCTTACCAAATCTGATTGCTGTTGTATGGTTCCAGTACAAAATTTCTGATAATTTTCAGATCTTTTCCATCAATATTTATACCTCTCAAAATACACAACAGCTTGTCATGCTTGATTGTGTCAAATGCCTTGGTGTAATCAACAAAATGCAAATACAGATTTGTTTTACTTTCATTTGCCCTCTCAGATAACACTCTCAACATGAAACTTACCTTTCTAGTTCTACAATCTCCCCCAGAGCTACACTGCAACTTTGATATTTCTAGTCTGATTTTATTTCTTGCTCTTTTTATCAACACCTTCAGCAGGATTTTCACTACATGGTTCATAATGCTCATTGTTCTGTGTAACTTTGGAACCCCCGCTTTATCTGGAAGTATTCTTATATCAGATAAATGGTCATAATTTTTCTCATTGTCGTCCTGAAGTTTCGGCATCCAAAGCATTTCTTTTCAAAGAAAGAGACAAAAACTGCCATCAGTGTGCATTACCGCTTCTGCTATCAAACTGCAAGTTTTTAAAAAGTTGCTGTTGAGTGTATGTAGGTGCCAACCAGGGTTCACACTAGGTTTTGGAAATAGTGCTTCTATTTGGACGCAAATTTGTTTCCCTGAGGTTGCAAAAGTGCGTCTTATTCAAATTATATGCGTGTCAAGTTTTAACACATTTGAGAACTGTTTTAAAGGACTGCAAACAATCCAAAAATAGACATCCAATTCCAAAACCTAGACTGGGCATATTGAGAAGCAATTACCCTGATGACCCTTAAACTCCAAAAGAACTGGAGTGGAGTATCTTGAATACCCTTTGGGACGGTGAGAGAGGTTAGTGAACTAAAAAAAGACGTAAATACAGTCAAATTTAAACATATATTTATTTTCACAGATTTGCTACATGTATTTAATGGTAACAGAATAATTATTTGTTTGAGTGAAAATGATACAATATTGTGGCCATGTGCCAGAGCAAACTCTGTGATTTTGTGTAGTTTTAAGTGGCTATTTTTTTGCGTCCACCAAAGACGCAAAATTTTACTCTATCTAGACCAAAGTGCGTCCACCTTTGGAAAAGCGTGTCATAGACGCAAAAACGCACACTAATGTGAACCCTGGTGCCAACCACTCATGAAGTAGAGATCATGCATCCCGATTCACTTAATTGGAACAAGCACCTTTATTGACTGCAAGGTACTTCAATTCCTCCTCCCATTTATTATTACTATAGTAGCTGTCACAAAAGAATGGCCCTCACTTCTCAAAATGGGGCGTATCGTGCGTAAACATGGAAGTGCGGGTCCGATTGGCTTTTTGAATCAGGTCATAGCCATAACAACAGCGCGTTAATCGGATTGGCTGATTGCGCGTTCGACTTCCGAGAAAGTTGCGTAAAGAGTAAATAGGCCCCGCTCATATCGCTCATTAGCTGATCGCGAATGTATACGCAGTCAAGAGAGGGCCGTTCTTTTGTGACAGCTACTATAAATACTAATCTTCATGTGCTTTCACCTACCATTCTTATTGTGTAACTCGCAGATGATCTGTTCTGTTCATATGACTCTCAGTTACCAAACACATAATTCTTGAGCCACATACAGCTTACTTTTAGTTTGTTACACATTCTTGAACAGCTTTTATGAATGAAAACATTTTATTTTTGACAGAAAAAATTGTTTGAAGAAGATCTTGAACAAGAACAGTTGGATGCTCAACAGACCAAGGAACGCTTCAAGAGCCAAATTGATTCCTGGAGGAAGAATTGTGTCACCCTTGGAAAACAGGTAAGATTACCACAATAAGCGTCTTCAAATTTGTCCCAAAAGAAGTTTCTTATAGGGACGTAAGAAGATTTTCTGTGGGTACAAATTTCTCTTGGTTGTAGAATGTTTTAGCAGTTAGCAAAGTTTAGCAGTTTTGGGGGAACGTGTTGGCGCAGCGTATCTTTCCTCGCCTTTCACCAATGAGGTCTTGGGTTCGATTCCCGGCAGGGGCTCGTTCTCGGTGGCTTTATGTGAATTTGGTTTCTCGATCCATACTCGTTCCCGCAGGTTTTCTCCGGGTACTCCGGTTTTTTTTTTTTTTTTTTTTTTTGGCTTTTTGAATCAGGTCATAGCCATAACAACAGCGCGTTAATCGGATTGGCTGATTGCGCGTTCGACTTCCGAGAAAGTTGCGTAAAGAGTAAATAGGCCCCGCTCATATCGCTCATTAGCTGATCGCGAATGTATACGCAGTCAAGAGAGGGCCGTTCTTTTGTGACAGCTACTATAAATACTAATCTTCATGTGCTTTCACCTACCATTCTTATTGTGTAACTCGCAGATGATCTGTTCTGTTCATATGACTCTCAGTTACCAAACACATAATTCTTGAGCCACATACAGCTTACTTTTAGTTTGTTACACATTCTTGAACAGCTTTTATGAATGAAAACATTTTATTTTTGACAGAAAAAATTGTTTGAAGAAGATCTTGAACAAGAACAGTTGGATGCTCAACAGACCAAGGAACGCTTCAAGAGCCAAATTGATTCCTGGAGGAAGAATTGTGTCACCCTTGGAAAACAGGTAAGATTACCACAATAAGCATCTTCAAATTTGTCCCAAAAGAAGTTTCTTATAGGGACGTAAGAAGATTTTCTGTGGGTACAAATTTCTCTTGGTTGTAGAATGTTTTAGCAGTTAGCAGGACAAAAAGTAGAAAAGAGTACCAAAGTCAAAGTTTTGAACTGCTGTGTGCTCTCCTAATCAGTCTCATAGAGAAGCATGCTCAAATAAATTTATCATGCATGATAGAAAAATACTAAATCATCTTTTCTTTTCTACTTTATTACATAAAGTAGGCCTGGCCCTACAACAAGAAGCATCCCACTTAAAGGCCGACTCGGAGATTTCCCGAGGAGGGCATCCTCAATTTTCAAACAAATCGTGTTTTTTTGCATATTTCATTCATTCATTTCATTCATATTTATTTATTTCCATCAATATATGCAGACAAAATATACAGGATAAAAACATGATGGAGGAGATGCAACAAAAAGCAAAGCCTGAATAAACGTTGCACCACCAAATACCATAATACATCACAAACACATTAGGACAAACAACAACAGTGACACACATAGACAAAACAACGACAATGACAGTGGTCTCAAACCCTGAGATACAATTTCATGCAAATATAACAACTTGACAGAGGCTGCCCAAAATAATGAATTTTTTTTTTTTTTTTTTTTTTAAAATCGAGCTTCTTGGCATAAATCTGTTCTGGTATTATGGTTTCTCTGATGTGCTGAGCGCCTTTCATGGCAGCCGCACAGCACCTTGATCACGTTTACGTGGATATGTCGCGCGTTAAAAATACAAATTATTAGCAGGACAAAAAGTAGAAAAGAGTACCAAAGTCAAAGTTTTGAACTGCTGTGTGCTCTCCTAATCAGTCTCATAGAGAAGCATGCTCAAATAAATTTATCATGCATGATAGAAAAATACTAAATCATCTTTTCTTTTCTACTTTATTACATAAAGTAGGCCTGGCCCTACAACAAGAAGCATCCCACTTAAAGGCTGACCCGGAGATTTCCCGAGGAGGGCATCCTCAATTTTCAAACAAATCGTGTTTTTTTGCATATGCATAATGCTTGTCCATAATACTAATCACTGTGTGAAATAGCTAAGCTCAGATTGAAGTCATTCATATAGAAAATCACTACTTTGTTATAAAATTCTGGATCGAGAACTTCTGTTTTACAGTATCCTATGGCACTGTTATACATACATAAATGTTTACTGCATGAAAACAAAAAATCTGATTCATCTCAAACTTTGGAATTGAGCATTTTAGGTGACTATCTTTAGTTTCAGTTGACTATTTTCAATTAATAGACAAAAAAATTGTATTTCAAAATCTCTGAGTCAGCCTTTAATATGACTTTCTCCCCCCCCAAAAAAAAATTATGTCAACATTAATCATTGCAACACTGTGACATGTGTTACAAGCATGTGTTCATAATAACACCACCACAATCAAGTGAAATTATTAAAATTACATTTTTAGGAAACCAACACATAATTTTTTTTTTTTTTTTTTTTTAATACATCACAAACACATTAGGACAAACAACAACAGTGACACACATAGACAAAACAACGACAATGACAGTGGTCTCAAACCCTGAGATACAATTTCATGCAAATATAACAACTTGACAGAGGCTGCCCAAAATAATGAATAACCTTAAATAGAAGCATATACACCAATTCAAATAAATAATAAGAAATGGAAACTTTGATGAAAAAACTCCCTAACATTGGGCATAATGCATAATGCTTGTCCATAATACTAATCACTGTGTGAAATAGCTAAGCTCAGATTGAAGTCATTCATATAGAAAATCACTACTTTGTTATAAAATCCTGGATCGAGAACTTCTGTTTTACAGTATCCTATGGCACTGTTATACATACATAAATGTTTACTGCATGAAAACAAAAAATCTGATTCATCTCAAACTTTGGAATTGAGCATTTTAGGTGACTATCTTTAGTTCCAGTTGACTATTTTCAATTAATAGACAAAAAAATTGTATTTCAAAATCTCTGAGTCAGCCTTTAATATGACTTTCTCCCCCCCCAAAAAAAAATTATGTCAACATTAATCATTGCAACACTGTGACATGTGTTACAAGCATGTGTTCATAATAACACCACCACAATCAAGTGAAATTATTAAAATTACATTTTTAGGAAACCAACACATAATTGCAACATATCAGCATATACACCTGGTTTTAATCCAATTTCTAGTATTGTATACATTAGTCAATGAGTGTGGTAAGTTAATTCCTATAAATTTAAATTAGTATGACTAAAACTCTGATGTTAGCAACAGGATTTTAAAGGGAATTTGTTGACATTTTGTTAGGTTGATATTTGTGAGTTCCTTGTGGATGAATTGCATCATTTAGTAGGTTAAACATGTTTTCATTTCCTCATTATAATCAGAAATAAAAATGCTGATTCAAATTTCCTGTACTGGGGTGTAAAGCCATCATGGGAAATCTCAACTGTGGTGATTTTGTATATTTTAAGGGTGAATAAATCAGGCTATGTAAGATTAAAATGATTTATTTTCCAACCTATTTTCACTTTTGAAGTGCTTTAGGGTACCTACTTTATAGGTAAGAGCATAGTAAAATTGAAGATGTAAATGACACAGGCTCCATAGTCTTACCTTAGGTTTCTAAGTCTTAATAAAAACTCTAGCAGTAACTGAAGCAGTCCATAACAATCACATTTTATCACTTGATGCAGTTTTTGCTTCTGCAGTTATTTATTAAAATTTTGAGGAATGTTCAGATTGTCTGTTGAGGATGAATGCATTTACTACAAAAGATTTGATCAGAAGTAGTTGCACATAACAGATGCATTTTTATGGTCACGAACTTACTCACAAACATGGCAAAATTGGTTGATAATGATATTTTGAAATCCAGCATGTATGAAAAATAAAACAAATCCATTGTTTACAGAGCCACCATCAGCCAAATCATACATCATAGCTGATCGGTTCAATGTGGTTGATAAAAATAGCACTGTGGGGTTTGGGGTGGGGGGAGGGGGGTTACCACCCCACCCCCCCATGAACTTCGCTCCGATGCTCTAAAATGGCAAATACTTTCATAAAAAGCTTCTAGGTAATCATTCTCTCATCCTTTCCGGTCATTTTAGTGAAAAAAATGTGAAGGTAGCACCTTCACACTGTATGCCGTCAAAGTCGAAGGGTAAGGGGGGAGGGTGGTTGCCACCCAAGGATATTTTATGGTGCATTTTTGAAAATATTATGCACAGTATGGCTCTAAATCTCTGTGTTTATGTCAAACTAGCCAATTGCCATCATTTACAGCTGAAAACTGCATGAAAATCCGATATTCCTACGTTTTTTAGCGCAAAATTGGATTTTTGGCTATTTTCTGTGGAAAATGCCGATTTTGCCGACTCGCGGACTTGATGACGTCATTGTGACGCCATACTAGGTATGTTGGTACTTATTTTGGTATCAATGGAAAGAGGAGGACCATAGCTATCCACTGGTATCAAAATCATAAGCATCGGGTGCTTTATAACAAATTCTCGAGGGGAGGTGGTAAACCATGTTACAAAAAAGGCTTGGTAAGACAAGGGATATACCGTATTGACTGTAATCAACACCCTGGGGCCATGATTTTTTTTTAAAGAAAGGGGGTGTTTATTATAGGTCATTTGTTTAGTTAAATTTCCATTGCAAACCATAGCCAGTGCCATCTGGAATACCTCGGTGCTCCCACTCAAAAAGGATCAATGTTTGAACAAGCTTAACATCAACAATGGCTACATCAACAGCCGTATGAAAACAGTATGCCTGCTAAAATGGAATATTTAACACACTTTTATACAGAGAAAAGCTACTCTTATCAAAGGTATAGCTGCTCTTTAATTTGTCAATATAGTGGGTGAGTTTGCACATATTAGCCAGTTTCAGGCTGGCAAATCTACAACCAATTTTGCAATCATGATTATTAATTACCAGTGTATATACTTACATATATGGCATGATTGTTTGGTATTTAAGGAATATTTATTCAAAAAGGTTTAAGGGGTCTTTTGTTAGAGGGGAGTATTTATTACAGACAATTTGGTATGTACATCTTTCTGAGTTTGTGTTTGCCAAATATTATCATGAGTTTAGTGGTTGAATTGAAACCAACAAATTGCACATGATCATAAATATGATTGATCATGTGTTCAGTGTGAATTGGCTTAAACCAATCTCATAATTGTAAATGTTGTTAATCAATCCCAAAATGCATTGCATTGTACCTATTTTGGTTGTACTCCCCATATATGTCAGGCCAAAAAGCAGTAGCTCACTGTTAATCTAGGATATATGCTCACATTTCTACTTCTGTCCATCGTATGGTTATCCATGTGATATAAAGTAGGTATGTCGATGAATTGTGTCACATAAGATTAACAAAGACAATATAAAAGGCTTTTGTGGACCTCTGGGAAGTATTGCTTCAAACTCCACATTTTGCCACCTGCAAGTTTGCCCAATGGTTTTAGCCAGTTTCAAAACACTAAAATAGCTGTGAAACTTTCATGAGTGATTTAATTGACAGCTTGTGTAATTTTTTATATTTCTGAATTACCTTTAAACCAGGTGAACCTGTACAAAGCTGATGTGGAAAAGGAAAGAAAGAAAGTCAAAACACTGGAACAGAAACTTGCATTACAGGTTCAGGCCGCCCAGATGATACAAACATTGGGAGCAGGACGTCCCTTCCTCACCATGCAACCCCAACCGCAACGCCCATGTGCAACAGAAGTAAAACCACTCATGAGCCCTTTCCAAGAAGGTTATCTAGCATACCAACAGCGAGGCCAACTTGTGGTTGATGGTGAAGGCACTGATGACGTCGACGGAGGAGATCAATCAGAGTTCAGCTCAGCACTTTCAACAGTTCCTGGTGGAGGCAGAGGACAGAAGAATGAGTGCCCCCGCTGCAAGAGGGAATTTGAAGCTCACGAGCAGGAGGATTTTCACAGGCATGTGAGCAAATGCCTTGATAGCTCTTGAACAGACATCTAGATACTTGGATGTGAAAAAGTAAGTATCTTGTTAGAAAGCCATGTGAGGAATTTTTACAAAATTCTCCAGGACGTGTGTAATGGGTAGTGGTGAAGTAGTTGAAGGAGATTTTAATATCACATAGGTCTTATTATGAAATCAGTTTGTGATTTAAAACAATTAGGAGGAAATCGACATTTGAATAAAATAAGGGATAATAGTTCATATTTAAGTACTGAGGCACATGTTTTAAAGTAAACTAAATTGTTTTATTCAAATGGTGTTTATCTGTATCACACCCCTTCTTCCTCAGTTGCCTATAAAGTGATACAATAGAACCTTCAAATCTCAAGAACTTTTGGATTGGAGTAGCAAAAAAACTTGGGCAAGAAACATTTGATCAAATTCTATTATTGAACATGATCCATAAATTACAGCTGCAGCTTCAATAAGAATGAAAATATTAGTTAACAGGAAATGGTATATCAGGGGTGCAGAAAATTATTTCTTATTCAGGAGTAAGGTTTAGGGTTAGTCATTAGGGTTAGTTATTAGTAAGCCCTCACATAACATTTCCTAGTCATTTCCTAGGAGTGGTGCTTTCTTGCTGCACCTCTGTGTTATACTTCAGTTGCTTGTAAGCAGTGACAGCTATATTAACAGAAGTAGTCAAGAACATTACTTTATAACTTGATCAACATTGCATTATTTTTACCATCTGTTTTACTTGTTTATTTTATTCTCAGGAAGGAGGTGTGTGGTAGTCAATAAATATTAGTTTGAGTCTTTATGTTATATATTCAATAAATAGCATTGGGAGGGTTAATGAATAAATAACAATGAATAACAATTAACTATCTTTGCTGTGTGTGTAAATATATGTGTACAGCACAATGTTACCAAATGCACACGCATGCCAGCAAATATTGGAAAGCAGTGAGATCTCAGAGAATATGACCTTTGGAAATTTCCTGTAGCAAATAATAAACACAGTTTGAAATCCTGTGATCTCAATTGGAGAAGATAGCACGTGATCCTAGAAGTATTATTACGTTATGACAAATGCAGATCATGTGCCTTAGACTACTATAAGGATGACGGATAATGCCTGGGCTTGTGCCAACTGACACGAGTCAATAAGCTGATGGTGTGACTCACTCATGTTTGTATCACACTTCATGCAAGCATTAGAGAGCACAGAACTTGATCTTGTGTCAGGTTAGGGGTCGACAAAGTTGAAAAAAAAACAAAAGGGGATATGAATCAGTGGGGGAAGATTATCTCTTCTGCTGATAGCTAAGACTACTTCCATCCCCTTTGATAAGAGATGATGACAATGATTATGATGCCATAACATCGATGCCAATGACATTGACAACTGACGATGAGTATGACCATGTAGTAGTTCAAGATAGCTGACTCGCTCGTGATTCCTTGATTCAGGCAGAACGTGCCATTTTATGGTATAAACACACAGATACACTAAAAAAACTTCAAGGTCGGTGGCTACATTCCCAAGTACCAATGAGGTCAACTTCTCAGCATTACATATATGCTCAAAAACTTTGATGACAAGGATATCAAAAGGGGGCTAATTCTTCTGGAATTGAAATACCCATATGGTAACCAGTAGAATATAAGGTTGCTCGCATGCAAAATTTTCTTGCTCTGAACCAATTTTTATTAGCCAAATGATATAAATTTGTTAGGAGGAAAAAAGTTTTCTTGCATCCTGGCACCCTTAGCCGCCCGATGGGCTACTACCTCCTCGTGGTGGGTGGCGGAAAACGGGTGGAGCAGGATAGTAATCATCTCTGGAATTGTCTTGTGTATTACGATGATTTGATTGATGCACAATTCATTGATATATTCCACTCTTGTGCCAATGTTATTTTCACATCTTCTTGAAACCCAAACTGACAACTACCATTCAATTGCTGCTTATCTCCAGTTACAGCATACATATGCTTTATCGCACAATTATCCCAGATTGTAAAATTTCATTGATATGACATGAAACCTGGATACCCGGCTGAAGTAGCTCCTTTTTTATCTACTGGATATTCATGTGGGTGTCTCATGATCAGAGAGAACATGTGTATCACCAAAACAGATACCTAGCTCTCTGCATTCTGCATCATGGTTTGCACATTTCTTACAATGGAAAACATGACAGAAAATGCTCTCTTACATGGTGTATAGGCATGTGCATCGTTGGTTGGGTATGGATGGTTATGATACAAAACTTAAGGAAGGCTGACCTCAAATGACCTGATGACTTGAATTGAATGACCTTTGACATTTGTTCTGCACTCAAGCATGTGAAACAGACTAATTATTAGACCTATAATTTTCCTGCATGTCGTCAAAACTTCTACAAAGCAGGATTCACAAACATACATATGACTGGGTAGAGTTAATCATTTACATTCCTCCAGGTTTTCCTGCAAAGGTTTCCCTGAGATCTCAATGTTACTTGCTGCTGGTAAAATTGAGAAAATATCTTGTCACCAAAATGGTATCACAGGCTTTGTTAAGTTTGTGTGTTATGCTGATGTGTCGTCACGCATCACATACTGTCATATCTCATTTACCGTTTCCGAGAAAATGAAATGGAAATGCACATCTGGGTTAATGTAGCTTTGTGTATTTGCATGTCTTTCATGGCCGTTATGTTTAAGAAAAACTTCATTCAAATTTTGTAATGATTAACTTTCTTCTTATAACATTGGTGTGAGACGTTGCATCTTAAATCTGGCAGCCAAGTCCATAGTCTTATGAAAACAGGTTATTTGTAACTCTGCATCTGATTTATGTTGAGAGCACAGCGATCACATTACAGATATTTAGACCGTTTTTAAAGAGAAATGACAGTATGTGATCTTGTCCTGATGTTGTGAATACAACGCTAGTGTGACACTTATGTGAAACAGCTTGTAATACAGTGAACACATAAGAGATACAGTGCACATACGACAGTATGTGAAATGTAAGAGACAAAAATGCGTGATGTATGTCGCGCTTTGACTGCAAAAACAAACTACAGTAATTGGTATTAATAAATTATAATTAATTAGTTTCTCTCTCAGTTTGCACTACAGGCTTCGATACAATTTAAGAGGGGTGCATGTAACTTGGACAATGACATGCACAGTGTCAAGCTAAATGCACAGGACCTAGTAACATGGACATATACATTTATATCGCTGCACTCGAGCACGTTAGGCTATTGCCATCAGCTCAAATCGTATTAATTCAACATCCATTACATTCTATGAAATAAGCCAAATCATGAACAGGTACCGTTGCATGCAGGATACAAAAGTTACATGCACAGAGAGGAAAGTTACATGAACCGTGCATGGCGCTGCACTGGGTAATTCGAAGCCTGGTTGCATAGCTGGTCTAAACAATTAACTAAGTCAGCATTCAGACCTTGATACTAATATAGAGTACAGATTACCATATTGCAAATTGGATTGAATCGATTAAGAAATACCTTATTTTTAAAAAAGATGGAAGTAAGATGTCAGGATAATATGAATTTGTGGTATTACCTGATATAACACCATATAAAGAATAAAGCATAAGAAGTATTGTGTGGATACTCTATAATGTTGACAATAAAAAATAGCTGCCTTATGCTCTTTATCTGTTTATGTAGCTTATATATCCGGGACATTGCTTGATTTGCTATATGGTTTCATAAGGATGATTATGTATAATTTGTGAATGCACCAGGATGGAATTTTAAGGATGCTAGAAACAGTATGGATGTTGAAGTGCACATGTATCTCACATGGGAATAACAAAGATTAGGAGGGTCCATCAACTTGTGATTATTAATGTGCTCGGCAAGAAAAGGTCTACTGAATATTGTTAGCTATTTAGACAAAACTGACAAGCTAGGGTTGATTGTACGGGGGGGTGTGGATGGCTTTAGCGTTTTGGGTGAGTGAGCTGGGTTCTTTTTGTGGATATGATGGGGGGTTGTTGGTGATGTTTGATGAATGAAGAGTTAGATGAAATAAGAAGTTAAACCCATGGGCGTGATACCCCTGATTGGCCACATGCATTGATGTTTTGAACCATAAGCAACATGGTAGGAATGGTTGTAGGGCTGAAGAGTGCTTAGAAGCTTATATATTTAGAGCCTGCATTTCAAATGGTTATGAAATGAATACATGATGTATTAGCCAACAGCTTGCTCGATATGAAAGGCATGGGGAGGTAGCATCATGGGGCTAATTAAATTTGTGTTTATTTGTGTAATTTCAGGTTTATTTTGGTCATATACTATGTAGTATTGTAAAATGCATTGGTGGTTAGGTTTAGGCAATCTATAAATGTTAGTTTAAGTCTGTTATGTTAGCCTTAGTGGATCCTAAAAGAGGTAGTTGATCAGTGTGTTGAGGTGATATATTTTCATCTAATTGTAAATTTTATTTGATTTTTGAGCATAGATCTCGTAATAACTGATAGGTCAATTGATACTCTTGTGTATTTTTTTAGGTTGTGGAATTCATTTGCATTTTCATTTAATTCAGGTAATTGTAATATTTTTGTTGTTAGAAGTACAAGTAATCTCTCGCTGTATAATCCATGACAAACAAACAAACAAACAGGGCCTTCACAATAACTTGATACTGCTGGCTGTATGGATTACAGCAAGTTAAAGACACTATCAGTGATTCATCCGAATGAGTCAAAATGTTCAAAGATACGAATCTCCATTCAATTATGTGTTGTAGTAAGTGTCCGTACGGACAGCAATGATTAAAATATCCGATTTTATACTTATTAGGTTGCTTCTGGTCTTATCATTTGCAGGGTATGCTAGGATACCTGTACTTGTTACAGACATGCAAAATCTGATTTTGATGATTTTTTTGATTTTATGATTTAGCAAATCACTGATAGTGCCTTTAAGAATCAAGCCTGTATTATTATGTTACATTATACTAATAAAAGTGTTAAATGTATGTTTGTAAATATTTTGCATTCTTTCAATATCTATAAAGAGTAGCCTTAAGTGTATTAGGGTAAATGATGTCCTTGCATAATAAGTAACCACCCATAATATGATGGGGTATCATTGAGTCTTTGAAATTATCAAAAAGGAAGGAGCCAGAAACTTCATTTTGATTTGTGATCCTTGGACGACTTTGCATAATCAATGTGCGAAGTCACACATTTCTCTCACTCTTTATGACTCCACAGACAGTCATTGTAGATATCCTCAGATTGTGAAGATCTCGGAGTCTTTAAGACTTCTTTACATTTCTCCCACCATTTCTTAACACTTTGCAGGCCACCAGTGGCATGTTAGTCTGTTAGTTAAGCCTAAGTTTTAAATCCAGTTTTTTCCCTGCTAAATGGGGGTGGCTGGATTCACCTCTCATTCAGCAAAACTGCTGTGTGAGGGTTTATTGGAACAAAAGATAATTGACTGGATGCTCTTCCTGATGCCAATCCACAGTTTTCGGCGGTGGGCCTAGCCTTTGGGCAACCATGCCCCTATGCTAGACAGCATGTGCTGGATGGCCACCATTAGCTCTCCAGAGCTGATGCCCTTGTAGGTAGATCTTCTTTTTCATTCTACCAGGGTAACCAACTACCCTCCTAATCCCTAATCAGATTTCCTTAAAACCTGATGGGGGTGATGGTTTAGCCGCTGACAACTCGGTCCTGGGACAGGGAGTACTGGAGATGAGGGATCAAGAAAAATCACTTGGAGTGAGATCAGAAGAATAGGGCAGATGTGGCAAGATTTCTTAGGCACATTGCCTAGCTTCTGTAATTGCCACCTTCTTCACTTCTGAGTGATTTCAATAACTTTTTGATACCCCTTAGAAATGACAAAAATAATCAGGTATTCAGAAAGTATCTGCGAGTAACAATGTGAAACACACCCTGCGTGTAAATGGCAACCAAACAACTAGATCGAGGAACAGCATGCTAGGCTAATTGAATAGTACAGTTACACTTTGAAGAATATTTTAAAATCTATTTGGGTAGAATTTTGGTACTGTTATGTTACAGCATTATTTTATACAACTGGGATATTTGCTGGTGAGTTGAGGCAAATAATTACTTTTATGCTAAAATGTGAAAAAAAATCACTTTTAACATGATCAAGATATGATAACTTGCTTGTACTGCAAACAGCAAATCAAAGTTGCTATTAAGTTGCCTGGTTTATTAGAGTGGTTACATGAATTCTTGATCCCATTGCCATTCTTGGACCACCCCACTCGCCACATCAAATGTAAGATTTTGGTACCACAGGAAACCTTACATTTTCAACACACCTGCAAAATATTTTTGCTAAATTTCTGTTTTATTACAACAATATGAGTAAATATATGCTACAAATGTTTATGGTTACTGGACATTATTTGTACTACAGTGTATGTTTCATAATATGCAGAAATTGCTGCACACGTCAATGTGGGTGATAGTTTTCAAATGAGGAGGGGGTGGGTTATCCAAATCTCTTACTCACAAAAGTGTATTATGTTGTATATCATACATACATACATACATACAGGATTTATATAGCGCCTTTACTGAGAGATCAAGGCGCATATGCAATGAACAACAAGAACAAACAAAATATAAAAAGCAAAGAATTAATAAGCATAATAGTGAGATTTTAAGAGTTTTTTAAGCTTGTTACTGAGCATGCACATCTGTTATAAAATCATCATGTATCTAGGGTATGAGTTGTTTTACAATAAGACTGGCACCACTATTTTTGCCTGTAGTAAACAACATTGCACCACAACATCCTGGATTAAAATAATGCTTGTCCATGTAACTGCAGAAGCAGTTGAAAACAAGCTGTGTGTGGGATTGGATATATATCTCTGTACAATGGTTATGTACTGAAAGTAATATTTTAGAGTCAAAACCATGGTTTATCTTTTGTGTAAGTAGCCTACAGAATTGGCCTTGTGGAAGATTTTAAATATGGAGTCATAGTCATATAGATTTATTGCCCTCAAGTAAAGTCTTGCCACCATTCCATGTACTATAAGATGTGGTAGAGTGACTGTTGGGGCACCCTGTATAATCAATTCCATATATAATCTTTAGGACAACTCTTCTCCAGCTTACATTAAGGACTGATGTAAAAGCTCCGAACTCTCATCACATTGCAGTTGTTCTTGATAGTGAAAATTGTATCTAGACAATAACGTACAAGATTTTCATAACTGTATGAAAAGGAATTTGGTGTATATTTTAAGGCATGTTTAATGTGTAACACATTACAAAATAAAACCTATTTTTACTATTCCTCCTATTATCCTGTTAAGTCATCCTAAATTCATGATCACAGCACGGCAAAGATCAGGTAGCATAAGGTTGAGCTCTATATTGAATTTCATTGTTTTGTAGGATTAATGCCATTGTAATGCCGTGGATAGAGATTAGTAAAATTTTGTAATCCAGTTGATGTGTTTTAATGATACTAATCATGCGCGTAGCCAGGATCCTACACCCAGGGGCAATCCAAACCACAAGGGTAGAGTGCCGGTGGAGATCGGAAGTTGATAACCCCGGAAAAATGTTTTTTTTTTTAAATTAGAGCCTCATTTCAATACCTTCTCCTTTCCTTCTTTTTTTAATTCTTATTTTTAGACTTGGGGTACGTGCGCTCCCTCCGCACCCCCTGACTACGCGCATGCTGATTTGAAGTACACATAGCATTTGATTTTTTCTTGAAAGTGTGATTCTTTACTTAATTAAGGTGGAAAAAAGGCAACATTTTATACAAACAAAAACTAGAACATTTAGTAATGTGACAATTTACAAATGATGTTTACATAGTACACATATACTTTAATCAGGCCTTTAATCTGCCTGACCCCTTTATCTAGGTACACCCTTAAAAAATATGGCTTCAGATGGGGAACTTCTGGTACTCTGTAGAGAAGCATATGGTAGACTAAGTATGAGCATAATGTTTATCCTTATTTGAGCATTCAATGGGTATTGCTATAAGGAATTAAAGTTATTGAAAAGGGGGACTTATTGAGTGTGGGTAATTATTTCAATAAACCAAACCGTTTTGATTTTCTAGGTTCACCAATAAAAATGTGGCACATGAAAAATTGCAAAATATATTTTTTATATTTGGGTGAAAATCTGATATAATATTTGTAAAATATAATAATTTAAATAGTATACTCAGTTTGTATTTGCATGACATTTGTTTCAAAACATGAAGGTATTTACTCATTTGAGGGGCAATATGTATATCACTTAAGAGGATTCATAACATTACTATATGCAAAACATTGATTAGAAATAAGGTTATGTAGTGCACTTAGAATTGTATATAGTAAGATAAGATATGCTTTGCTTGCTGTGACAGTTAGCTATAAATAAAATACTTTCTGAAAACGGCATAATTGTGTTTGTCTTGTGTAATTCACATCATTTGCTTTCACAATGGTAAATTATGATTAAATGTACACATAAGACAGGTGACTGAAGAAAATGGTTTCATTTTGGCAAGTCAATTTGAAATCCTTATTTTTGTTACCAAAAGCTTGGGCCTTTTTACAAGATGTGGTAGATTTATCATAGTGATATCATCAAGAAGTTTCCCATGCCTTGGACAAGCATGTTAATTTGCTGATCTGATATATCTTGTATTCATATCCTGTGATCATGTTTTGATACCCACACATCGGGTTAATAATGAACTACACAAGATATTTCATAGCTAAAAAATCAAGAATCAGTAGTCCAGATTATCGTAATCACAATTCTTGTTTGTACCGATTTTCAACATCATAGGTACATTTTGTGATCCTTGCACCTCATTTTTTGTTTATGGTTCACTAAATATCCCTGAGAAAAGCTTATTTCTGAAATTTCAATTGATTTCGACAGTGGGTTTTTATGTTACACCACTGTTGTAATTTCTGTCCATTTACAGACAGAAAATACAAAATTGTGAATTTCTCCAAGAGCAGACCAAATTTGCACGTAAGATTAGGCACACATATAATACTATACTTGAAACAGT
>JAMKCH010061509.1:0-19702 GCA_023653785.1 Ophioderma brevispina
TCTTTGAACACTGCTTTTTCTGTTCTTCCTTTTTCTTTTAATTTCTTCATTGGAAAAACTTACACGTATGAGAATTTCTACAGACTTATCCTTCACGCTTTAAACTATTCCTGCAAATTTTAGCTGTCGGAGAAATAACTGATATTTCTTAAGGCGAATACGGGAATAACATTGAAAAATACATATATTTAATATTATTTGAATTTCAGCATTTTTTACAAGGTTGTTCCTTGGAATTGAGAGAGTTGCATTTTAGCTCTCAAAAAAAATTACGCTCGGTGCAATTTAACAGTAGGCTAACTGAAACGAATTTTATATTGCGTTGTTGTGTTGGCGAATGTCCAGTAAAATACTCCGAAATTTCCAAACTTTAGCAGTAATTTTTAACGGTGTGCACATACTTTCTTGGTTTGACACGTGTATTTTGTTCAATAACTCCCAATTATTCCCAGATTTTCAGAGAATGTCTTCCCATTAATAAGCCAACTATAGGGTAATAGACATTGCTCTTACTTATGAAATGCGTTGATGATACGCGCGAGAGTATTAGAAGCGTTGATATCGCGTAACCTATGTTGCGTAGTGACGCCTCTGATGGTCGCATAGACAGTTTGTCTCCCAATTTTGAACACTAAAAACCGTGCTATTTGTTACTTATGAGAAAGTAGTTCGGTGACCCCATCTTCTTTCTTCTTAAGCGAAACTTCTAGTAGTGCGAACTTTATTAAAATTCCATCAAAAAATTTTCGATCAGATGTTTTTTTTATCATTAAAAATATGTCTGTCGTAAAAATCAATTTCCATAGATTTGTGTACTAATTTTTGACAAAATGGCAAAAAATAGGTAATTTTGAATCAGCGTATTAAGAAAAACTAGGTCGGCACCCCAATTGTTTATTTTGGATTGTTGGTTACCATCGATAGAAGTGTGTTCATACCGAGTTTCACTAAATTCGGCGATCTTCGTGTCCTAAGCCAGCCCCCTAAGGTCATTACATAGTGTCATGCCGCTTGCCGCTCAGCGGCAAACCGCTTGGTTACGCCGCTATTTGTGCAGGATCGAGTTACTATAGTCAAGCGGTGCTTATCGCTTGAACTACGTAATCGAGGCGGCACCGCTCCAAATTTGAATTCAAGTCACTCAATGCCGATTTGCCGCTTTGTGCAAAAGCGGCCGCCCGATCGGCAGGGAGATCGATTTAGTGGCTTGACTCCTTTGATTGGCCGCTTGGGCTTCACCGCTAGCGATTCTGACTATTCTAGTGCGTAATTGCATCACAAGCGGCAAAGCGGTGAGCGGCATGACACTATGTAATGACCTTTAAATGTGTTTCCAAAACAATCAAGGGTGAAGTTCAAGCGTTCTTTAACCCGCAAATAAAGGGTCAAGGTAAATTAGGTCATGAAATGCACCTCTAACTTGTTTTGTGAAAGTTGAGTCATTCTTCAACACGCAAACTTTAAGCAATACGGGTGAGATGGTCGTAACACTATCAGTGATTTGAAAAAAATCTTAATTTTGGCAGAATAGTTAAGTAAGGAATAAGTCTGTAGAATTCTCATAAGTACCTTGCAAGAGCTGTAGAATTGACAAAAGAAGAAAACGGCAGTGTTCCAAGTAACGATTCTCCATTCACACTTTGTTGTAGTAAGTGTCCGTTCGGGACAGTAATTACAATCTTCGATTCTGTCCCTTATTAGGTTGCTTTTTCTGTCTATCATTTGGCAGGGTATGTTAGGATACCTGTACTTGTTGCATAAATGCAAAATCTATTTTTGATGTTTTTTTTTGATTGCTGATTTTAGCAAATCACTGATAGTGTCTCTAAATATCCTTCTTATGTAAACCATATGTAATGAAAACTGTAGAATTGAAACAGTGTTTTTAAGCATTGGGCATATTTTCTAAACAAGGGTGAACTTGAAGAAAATAAAAATCAAACTTCTGCTGGGAGTTTAATAACTTTGATCGTATATTTCATCATTTATTCAAAAAGGAACGAAGATGAGCAAAAATAATGCAAGCTATGACCTAACATCTTGGTGCAGAAACAACCCATAACTTAATCATATTAATATGGACCTCTTTTCTATTCAATTAAAAGTTTGTTCGGCACCGGTTCACCTGCATTTCATATAGGTGAATGATTTTCCATTTCTGCTATGAAAGCAATAAATTGCATAAAAATGGGGTTACGCGGCAAGTTACGGCTTTGGTTCTGCACAAAGATGTAAGGTCACAGTTTGCAAACAACCTTTATTCATGACTTGTTAACCTTTCGTTTCCCTGCGATAAAGGATGAAATATAGGGTCAAAGAAATTGAACACACAGTAAAAACTCTAACTTTATTTATTCGTGAAAGAGGACAGGTAATTTGTGTTCGCGTCATGAAAATGCTTATCTAAATAGGGGTGAGGGTATAACACCTGATCTGTTCAGTTGCATGGATAATAACAATGGATCTGCAGTTCCAGATGAAAAGGGATCTGTGAAGTGTTTAGTCTTCTACATACTGAGTGGATTTATTTATCAATAGCTCCATTATTGCTGGAGTCAATGATCATGGTGTACATCCCGTAGTCATTGACATTCAGGGCTAAATGAGATTGACATTGAATTCCTTTCTCGAGAATGTGTACATACTATTCTATAATTTTAGGAAAAGTATTTCGGAAGAATTATGTACTTACCAGCGGGTGCGCAACTTGGTCCTTATCCGAGCATCTTTTTCGGTTTGGCCTCATGGCCTAATACTTTCAATGGTGGGAACGGTAGTGCATTGCGCCGCCGCCGCAGCTGCCACGGCTGCATCGATAGGTGAATCCAGTATGACGTCACTCTCGTTGAAAACAATAACTACTAATGAAGACTATAAAGCTCAAGTAATGATTGTTTGCACTTGTAAATTGAAAAAAAATGCAGATCGTAACAACTAAAACTGTTTCAGTTGACATTATTTGACATTATGAACCATAATGTGCACAAAATGCACCAAAATTGAATGACTATCTGATCACAAAATGTACCCAAATTGAAGAACTATCTGCTATCTGCGTATGTTAACTGGTGATACGTTATTATTATTATTATGATTATGGCGACCGTGTTTGTTTAAATTGCCTTGTCTGCCTCTTAACTCACGGCATTTTGCCGAGGTCCGGAGTCACCTATAGGAGCTTTATAGGGCATCCGCGCCCCGCTTCCACAGCTGCATCGCGGTTTTCTATGAAAGGTGATGTTTCACGGGGCACCGCCGCAGCTCGCTTTTTAAAAGGTGAAGCTTCGCAGCGCCGCCGCAGCTCGATAGATTCGCGGCGCGGCCAAAAGGTTGGGTATTCTAAAGTTTAGCCCCATTTTCTTTCAATTTATCACTTTATTACGTCATATGCTTATTTTCCTTGAAATTCATTCTTCGTGGGTTGGGAGAAGGGCGAGGGTAGAAATGGCTTATTTGATTTACGCGGCATTTGTAAATGCCGCAAACAAAGATTTGTGCCTATACACTTTGCGGCACTTGCAAATTCAAGAGCATGTGTTTTATTATTATCATCTAAAAAAGATGTGTGGGGGAAGGGGAACATGGTAATAACAAATACGCCAATCCCAGATAAAAATATGCGAAACTCGGCTCTCTCTATGCTCTGATTGATCAATCTTCTGATCAGATGTTGTAGAAGTGTGAAGCAAATGCAAGAAAGATTTTTTTCCTGTTTTTAAAAATCGAATCTCTTTCTGAAATGCCAAAAAAAAAACCTTAATCGAATGTAAATTTCAAAACGTGGCAGCGTTTGTACAGTGCAGGGGAGGGGGAGGGGAAGGTAGAGCTCTTTTATTTGTACTTGTGGTGTTGTATTGAAGTGTGTGTAGAGTGGATATTTCTTTTTATATAAATGAAAGATAATTCGGAAACAATCAAGCAAGCCGCGGAATCAAACGCATGCACCGTATCGAGCCATTTCAGGCACTGCTTTAGGGGCCGTAAAAGTCGATTTTGGCGTCATTCTCGGGTGACGGTGTAGCCTGTCAAAATGATCATAACTCAAAAAGTTTTACACCAATTCGAGTAATTGTTTTCAGCATTTTTAACTGCACAATTTTTACTCTTTTACGTAAATCAAAAAATGAAAATTAACATTCAGTTCTAGGTAGTCAGCCTCTATCCGGCGAAAAGTGTGGGATACCTTTCCCTGAAAGTAATATTCCTGCACGCTGCTTATTATGTTATATCTCTTTTTATTTGATTGAAGAATTAATTTGGTGTCAAAATGTAGCTGAGAGAGTGTAGATTACGAATCTATGAGCCAAACTTGAGTCATGTGGTGATTTTGATGAAACATAGGACGGTCGGCAACAAGTCCTCGTATGCGTTTTGACAATATTTTGAAAGTACGGAACACGGATTGCTTCGAATTATGGTAGACGTTTTCATATAGAGTCCCAATTGATGCAAATGAGGTATTACAATTGATTCCGTCATGCACTGCACAATGTTGTGCAGTGGTTGCTTGGGACGGAATGAAGGCATACCTCATTCGCATCAATGGGACTTCTATATGAAACGTCCTACCCGAATTGTCGGCAAATAGCGAAAAAGTGTATCGTGAACCTTGTGCCTTTTCGAAACAAAAAGCGCACCGATTTGCTAAATTGGTGATACCATAATGTTGGTGTGCTCCGTACTACTTTTTGAGCTACGTCCAATTATATTATATAGTCTTTATGTCGTGACCACGACGATTATAGTTTTTTACATAACAACATATTTAAGGTCTGGCTACCTGAGAACACTCCAAACCTAACCGAATTGGTCGTCGAGGGCGTGAAGCACTGCGTCTTGTATCCATGACAACATCAATAGATAGGAAAAATATTGCTTCTGACAAGTACATCAAATACAGTTTCAGCCCATTTCTTTCAATTTATCACTTTATTACGTCGTATGCCCTTAGTTTCCTTGAAATTCATTCTTCGTGGGTTGGGAAGAAGGGTGAGGGTAGATATGCTTATTTGATTTACCAGACGGTATAGGATGATCCCTTGCTGCAATGCGGCAAACAGGTGATTTGTGTCTATATACTTGCAAATTCAAGAGCATGTGTTTTTTTACTCAGCTTACAATATTGGTAGTGGGGGATGTGGGTAATAAATAAGCAATTCCCAGACAAAACCATATGCGAAATGGCTACTCTTGCTCTAGATTGATGAAATCTTCTAAGAAGTGTAGAATGCATTTTTTTTTGGAATGCAATTTCAGACTCGCAACGTTTTGTGACAGTGCCGGGGGGGAGGGGAAGGTAGATAGAGCTCTTTTATTTGTACTGTTTGGGTGTTTGTATTTGAGCTGTGTATTTTTATATAATATTTTTATCTAAATGACCGTTATAATTCCCGGAAAACAAGCAAGCCAGCCCGTAATCAAACCATGCATGTATCGAGCCTGCCTCTACACATGGATAGGCGGGCTGCCGCACAGTTTGTTGAATGGTCGCCAAGTGTCACAACAGAAAGTGCTTTTCTACCTTGTTAATATGGCGGGAAACATGCATACACCTGCTGGTGCACAGATCCACACAAGCTATCTATTGTTATACAAAATTCATTGAACTTTGACAATGTTATGCATTGTTTCCTGCCATATTACTTCCTGTTTGTACACTCGGCGACTCGACCCGCTATCCATGTATAATACGTCTAGCCCTTTTCCCTTTTCATCATGATCAATTGTTCTTCTTTGTTCAACTGTCCATTATAAGTCGTGTCCACACGTTAGTTATTAAGTTATTACGGTATAACTAGTCCGTGGAAATAAAAAATCCACTAACTCCCCTCACTCCTATTAGTATGGGGCGGTGTGTTGATGGTTTGGAGATTTGTTGGCTTTTTTGCTACATTGGAATTTTTGGGTCTTAAAATGTAGAAAATGGTCCCAGGAATCCAGATCAAATTGTTACCATTTTTTTATCCCTCCGTTGGCGGCCATCTTGTTTTCAAAATGGCTTGCCAGTTCAACATATTTGCTCTATATCTGGACTTCTGAGCAACACAAAGCTCAAAGGGTGGCAATAACAATGTTTGTGATGTCAAGGAACACAAATATCACATCCAGAAAGTCGCAGATGGTTTACTACTTCAGGAGGTCCTCTTGAATTTCAAAATGGCCCCATTAAACATAGTTTGCTCTCTATCTGCACTTCGGATCACATAGGGGCTCAAGCGGTGGCAAACCCCATGTTTGTGATGCCAGGGAATGCAAAACTACATCCAAAAATCACATATTGGTTTCCTTAGGGCGGCCATCTTGAATTTCAAAATTTCCGCCAGTTTTAACATGTACTTCACCCAATACCTGGACTTCTGAGCTACATGGAAAGCTCCTTGGTGAACAATACCCATGGTTTGTGATGTCAAGGAACACATTAACATCCAGAAAGTTGCCAATTGTTTACTTTCCTGTTTTTATAAAAATCGATCCTTTCTGAAATGCCAAAAAAAACCTTATCGCCTTTAAATATTAGAAACTTGCAGCTGTTTTGTGACAGGATCCGAGGAGGGGGAGCGGGGAAGGTAGAGCTCTTTTATTTGTATTTTTCTGGCATTTTTTTGCCGCCCTATTTCCCGCTGTGTTTTCGCCGTGGCTCTTTTCCCTTTTTATATAATGAAAGATAATTCTGAAACAATCAAGCAAGCCGCCGGAATCAAAGCATTGCAACGTTCGAGCCATTTCAGTTTCAGGACTGCTTAGGGGCCGTAAAAAGTCGATTTTAATTGGCGCATTCTCGGGTGACGGTGTAGCCTGTCCAAATATCAAATCAAAGTTTTTACAACCAATTCGAGTGATTGTTTCAAACAGTACTCACAATTTTAACTCTTTACGATAAAATCAAAAATGAATTAACATTTCTGTTCAAGTAGCAAGACTCTCTGCCGGCGAAAATGTGGGATACCTTTCCACTGAAAGTATATCAATGCACGCTTCCTTCTTATGTTAATATCTATGTATAATTTTGCATTGAAAATTAATTTGGTGTCAAAATTTAGCTGAGAGAGTGTAGATTACGAATATATGAGCAAACTTGAGCATGTGGTTGATTTTGATAAAAAATAGGACGGTCGGCACAAGCCTCGTAGTCGTTTTGACAATATTTTGAAAGTACGGAACGGAATGCGTCGAATATGGTGAACGTTTCATATAGAAGTCCCATTGATGCAAATGAGTTATTATTATCAATTGATTCCGTCATGCTTTGCATGACGTTGTGCAGTGGTGCTTGACGAATGAATGGCAATACCTCACTTTGCATCAATGGGACTTCTATATAACCAAAAAAACAAAACTAAACGTCCTACCCTAATTGGTCATCAAATATCGAAAAATTGTATCCGTTAACCTTGTTACCTTTTCACAAAACAAAAAACGCACCGATTTGCTAACTTTTGATACCATAATGTTGGGTGTTCTTCCGTACTACTTTTGAGCTCCGTCCAATTATATATAGTCTCTTTATGTCGGTGACCACCGACAGATAGTTTTTTACATAACAAATATTTAGAGGTCTGCTACCTAGAACACTCCAAACCTACCCGATTTTGGTCGTCCGAGCGGCTCGACGCACTTCGTCCTTGTATCCATGATCAACTCAATAGATAGGAAAAATTTGCTTCTGACAAGTCCATAAAATCATTTTCCTTCATTCAGTAATTTTCTGTACCAATTTTAACATTTATTCCGTCGTATGCTTAGTTCCTTCCTTGAAATTCATTCTGTCGTGGGTTGGGGAGAAGGGTGAGGGGAGAGAGGGCTTATTTGATTTACGCAGAACGGATAGGATGACCCTTGCGCAAGACTGTGTCTGGCAACAGGTATTTGTGTCTATATACTTTGTTGGCAAATTCAAGAGCATTGGTTTTTATTACATCTCTTAATATTTGGGAGTGGGGAGGTGGGTAATAAATACGCAATTCCCAGATAAAAACATAGCGAAATTGGCTACTCTATGCTCTATATTTGATAGACAATCTCTAATAAGTGTAGAATCATTTTTTTTTGGAATGCAAATTTCCGAACCTCGGCAACGTTTGGTGACAGGTGGCCGGGGGAGCGGGGAAGGAGATAGAAGCTCTTTAATTGTACTTTTTGGTGTTTGTAATTTTAAAGCTGTGTATTTTTATATAATATTTTTATATAATTAAGTAATTCGGAAACAGCAAGCAAGCGCGGAATCAAACGCATGCATGTATCGAGCACCTGACCTCTACAATGGATAGGCGGGCTGCCGTCACATGTTTATTGATGGTCCCGAGTGTCACACAGAAAGTTGCCTTTTCTACCTTGGTAATCTGGCGGAAACAATGCATACACCTGCTGGTGCACATATTCCACACAGCTATCTAATGTTATACAAAATTCCTATATAACTTTGACAAGGTGTAATATTGTGTTATCCTGCCATATTACTTTCCTGTTGTGACACTCTGCGACTCGACCCGCTATCCATGTATAGCGGTCTAGACTCCCGTTTTCCTTTTCATCATTTCATTGTTTCTTCTTTTGTTCAAACTGTCCTTATACGTCTGTCACACGTTGTAGTTATTAAGTTCATTACCGGTTATACCTAAGTCCGATGAATAAAAATCCACTAACTCCCCTCACGCCTATTGAGTATGGGGCGGTTGTGTTGATGGGTTTGAGATTTGTTGTCTTTTTTGCTACAATTGCAATTTGGGTCTTAAAATGTAGAAAATGGTCCCATGTTGAATCCAAATCAATTGTTACGCATTTTTTTATCCCTTCCGTTTGGCGGCCATCTTGGTTTTCAATAATGGCTGCCATTTTCAACATATTTTGCTCTATCATCTGGACTTCTGAGCAACACAGAAGCTCATTTGGTGGCAATACCAATTTGTGATGTCAAGGACCCAAAATACACTCCCGAAAGTCGCAGATAGTGTCCTTCAGGAGGTCATCTTTAATTCCAAATGTCCGCCATTTAATTTTGCTCTCTATCCTCACTTCTGATCAACATAGAAGGCTCAAGCTTGGTGGCAAAACCCATGTTGTGATGCCAGGGGATTCAAATACTACACCAAAAAATCACAGATTGTTTCCTTTAGGCGGCGCCATCCTTAATTTCAAAATGGCCGCCATTTTTAACATGGACTTCACCCAATAACTGGACTTCTGAGCTACATGGAAAGCTCCAATTGTTGACAATACCCATGTTTATGATGATTCAAGGGAACACATAACATCCAGAAAGTTGCCAATTGTTTACTTTGGCGGACATCTTGAATTTCACAATGGCTGCATTTTTAACGTAACTTCCTCAATATCATCTGGAGTTCTGGGCAACATAGAAGGCAATCCATTTGGTGGCATACCATGGTTTATGTGTGTTAAGGAAAATATAAATAAATTGAATCCAGAAGTCCATATTGTTTTCCTTCTGACAGCCTCTTTAATTTCAAAATGCCACTATTTTTTTAACATATCTTTCGCCCGATATCTGACCTATGATTCAAATAGCTTCAAATCTCCTCCCGAATCGATATCATCCTAATGCACCCGAACCACTTTAAATCATGGAACCTAGGAGAGCCATAGCGCTGGCTGTTTTATAGGTTTTGTATATAGGTTTCAATGTTATTGCTGTTCCCATTTTCCATTGCAAGTACAGTATTTAAACCAATATCCGCTATCTAGTGCCGCATCCGATGCTGTTCCAAAGTTGGGATGGCGAATGATTCTGCTGCATGTCTCGAGCAATCACATCTCTCTGGGCATGGCACCTCCAACATTGATGCCCGAACGACTTTGCTCAATCGCACGATGACAGTGACCGCCAAATCGTGCTTGGCGGTTGGGCAACAGAAGATTAGATTGGAGGGATATCTCCACATATCTGTGCTTTAGCCATGTTGCTCAGCCCAGGATATGTTTTGCACAACTCTCATAATGAGCCTTGGTGTAGGTGCCATCGATCCAGTTTATCCTGTAGCTCTTTCTTCATGGTCCAGGTGTCAGATCCATATAACGGTATACTCTCTTCAAACTTATTCTAAAGAAATTTGGTTCCTTTATTGGAGAACCAGATTGCCATATAGGTAGTGTAGTTTCCTTGCAGGCCTTTCAAGTTTGTCCTTTGCGTGACATGTCTTCGTTGCTGTCGGCAACAAAAGGACCCTAGGTACTGACCCTGACCTCTTGATTTGGGTACCGTCTGTTGTGCAGATAGATTGATGATTATCTTCCTCATTGAGTCATATATTCCATCTCTTGGCATTTAGATGTTGGCCGCCTTTGTCTGCAGCATTCTCCAGTAATGTTAGTAGATCTAGCGCACCACATGTCAGATCGGCTGTTAGAGCTAGATCATCTGCATAGTCAAGGTCTGTAGATGCTGCCTTTGAGGTGACCGTCTAGACCGCTTGTTTGATGTGAATCCCTTGTTGTTCATGATGGCAAGACTCTCTGAGGATGTAATCACCACGACTACAAAGAGGTAGGGAGCAAGAGTATCTCCTTGGATGAATTCCAGTAGTTTGGTTAGACTCCTTGTGGGCCTAGTCCTGGTCTCTCACCACGCTGGATGGTTAATCCATACCTGATCGCAATTGCTTTGACAGTCGTCGTCTGGGACATCCATAGTTGGTAAGAATTATCCAGCATTACATTTCTGTTTAACACTCTCAAAGCCTGGGAAACAGTCACAAATGCAATTGAACCTTTCTCTTGGAAATTCCCATCTCTTCTATTATCACTTCTGAGGGCAAATATCTGAGGTACTGTTGATCTGCCTTTACGAAAACTATTCTGGTTTCGTCTAGAATGGGATCTATGCGAGAACTATTCGTTGATCAGCATTGACTTGTAGATCTTAGAGGCCAGTGGACAGTGTGGTTCCTCTGTAGTTTGGGGGTTTTAGAGATCACCTTTCTTTGGTAGAGAGTGATGATCGAGATATAATATTAATAATAAAGCAGCTTTGTTTCCCATGTAGATTCGTTACAAAATTCCTTCCAACAGTTGATCATAAAAAGTGGATCTCCAATTACTGAGGAATGTTTTGTCGGACCAGGCATCTTGGTTTTTTTTTTCTTCAGGCGATCAGAAGCTCCTCTTAGTGAAAGGTCCAGCCTGAAAGGAAAGCATCCTGCTATCTTGTGATTAAAGAAGGATTCATCAGGTTAGTGTTCTTCTGAACTGGGTTGCAGTAGAGAACTACGTGTCGAAACCAATGTGTCGAGACCTCTTCAGTTGTTCAACCTTTGATTCTTATAGGTGGGGTAGCTTTCCCTTATCAGCCAGCTCCCTCGATCATGCCTCCGCAGCAGCACATGCTTGTATTTGAAAGATGTAGGGTCTCAATTGCTTCATCTTTGACTTAACATACTCCTCAGCACACGGTGTAAGTATCATCAAGTGCAGTCTCAGTGACACATCAAGGTTCTGCTTTGAGCTTTCGGTGGATTTAGTACGGTGCTCCTGCTGCCAGACTTTCAGTTTTTCTCTGGCTTTGAGGACTTTGTCATTTGCGGTAAAGGCAAATAGGTCTTTTCTTTCTTCTAGTGTAGCATCTCCAGTGCAATTTTCTTTGTTGGCCGAAGTGACGGCTTCATATACTGTCTTGGGTTCTAATCTTCATGCTCATCAACAAGAGTGTTGAACCTGTTCTGTACTGCTGCGTATACTGCTCGCAGATCTTGGATCTCCCACTACCTTTCCCCAGTCAAAAAATTGGTTTTCATGGGATCTCTGGGAGGGGTTTCTCTGATGGCACTTTCTACCTGCCTCCTGCAAAGACAATGTCTATGATTAGACTTACAGCTTCAAAAGGTGTTGTAGGCCTAATGGCTCTTGATTTATTAATGCTGTTAATTCCATGACCAGAATGTAGTTCTCCTCCATTTGGGCGACGATGCCTTGTCTACAATCTACTTGCTTGAGTTTGGATTTTTGGTTGGCAGTGTGCAACAAGGCTCAACCGTTTCAAACACACCAATTCCTCACGCACACGCCACCTCTGCTGGACGCCGCCTCTGGATACAAACAGCTCGTCCCCAGGCCCAAGTCTAGCACCACAATCGCCCAGGGATGCACAGAAATTATGGGCTGGAACTGCAACCGGTGGCAGTGTAAAGTCCATGGTAAAAAGCGAGAGACCGTTTCTTCTGGAGGATAGTCACGCAAATGACTGGTTGTTTCATGATTACCCATCAGTGTAGCTTCAGATGCGCTCTTACAGTTGACAAGGCTGGCCCATGATTGGGAGGCTTTGGTGAGAAAAGAAACCCCACACCTCCTGTTGCTGGATTTTTCTTATTCTTCCGGGGGGGGGGGCTGTGAAGTAAGTGCATAGCCATGGATATTCTCCTGTAGTAAAGGCTCGCTGTGCACAATGCGGTGATCTTGCATGCAGATGACACAATATCATACAAATTGTGCTTCCAGTTTTCTTCTTTCTTGACTGCTGTTGATAGTGTCGGACGTTGATTTGCTAATGATGAAATCAACATTCTTTTAACAAGTTGTCCCATCATCTTTTGTAATATCAGGGTGGAGACCTTCCATAGCTTTAGGACGAAACAACCCATCATCTCCGAATTGGTGAGACCATGTTGACTCAGGAAGCACAGACTTCAAATCCGAGGCTTTAACCCTGGTGCTACATTGTAAACAATATAAAAATTGGGGAACCATTTTGAAATTGAAGATGGCCACCTGAAGGAACAATCTACGACTATCTGAATTCAATATATGCGTTTCCTTGGCATCACAAACAGGGGTATTGCCACAACTGGTAGCCTTTTTGTGCTCAGAATCCCGATATTGGGCGAAGTATTTATTAAAATGGCGGCCATTTTAAAAATAATTCAAGATGGCCACCGAAGGAAACAATCTGTGCCTTTTTGGATGTATATTTGTTCCTTGCATCTTGTGATGTTTTTTTCCCCGTTTATCTTCAACGGCCGGAGAACCACAATTTCCCGCACTTAGGTATATTGAAGAACACGATTACACACAATTTATAATGTGCGGAGCCTTGTCCGTCGAATTAGAGTCCTTGTAATTTAAACAGCCGAACACTTCTTTTATCATCTTCTCCTTTATTTCAACTATACTCCTGATGCAATTTCTCTTTCCAACCACTCGCCTCGCCTCGACTTCCAGACAAAGACTGACTTTAAATTCTGTACACAAAAAATACAAGTTTTCTATTGACCAATCCGAGACTAGCTTTTTGCACTGCATGCATAATACCACCCACATGGCTAGCACATGTGCCTTTATTAAAGCCTACCCTATTAAAGCCTTTTACAGGAAACATGGGTCAGTGCACAACCATGGCGTTTTCTCAGCCACACCCAAGCCTTTTACCTTCAATGCACTACCACATATGTATGCACATTATACTATTGCAAAACCAATGGAAAAGTAATATCAAAAGTAACATTTTTATTTAATATTCAAATTTTTCAACATATTATAGGCCCAAGATACCTATTTGCACATTTAGACCCCTGACAAACATGGCCATCACAACATGGTAAATTGCCGGCAACTTGAGCCTTCTATATTTCTCATAATCGCAGATAGAGCCAATATGTTGAAATGGCGGCCATTTGAAATTCATTGGTCATGTCCGCCTAAAGGAAACAATCTCCGACTTTCTGAATGTATATTTGTGTTCCTTGACGTCCACAACATGGGTATTGCCAACCAATTTGAACCCCTTCTTATGTTGCTCAGAAGTCCAGATATAGGGGCAAAATATGTTGAAAATGGCAGCCATTTTGAAATCCCAGATGGCCGCCAACGGAAGGGATAAAAAATTGGTAACAATTTGATTTGGGATTCTGTACAATTATCTAATTTTAAGACCAAAAATTCCAATTGTAGCAAAAAAACCAAACAACGATGACACACTGTCCCAAACTAGTATTGTACCCTATTGTAAATCGTCCTCCACATGCGGGTCGGATAAAACATAAGTCACTTAGGTCAAATCTTCACCCCTCTAATATGTCAGTAGAACATGTGCTTACTTGTTTTTTGTTAAAGGAACTATTTCAGATTTCTGAATATTTGAAAATGTGGTATGGCTGGAAGCTTTAAGAGTAACGTAGATATTATAAATCAAATAAGTTGAAAATTGTCCACATTTGTTGAGTATTTTGCCCTTTTAATTTTCCCGCCCACTAGCTTACTCGAAACGATTCCGACAAATCCACATCGCAGGCAAATGGTGACGTCAAAGTGATGAACATCCATAATTTACGTCGTTGTGACCATCATAATCGTATAGTTGCACTTTTTTTTATATCCAATAATAATTAAAACACAACGAAATGCAACAAAATATGTCATTCTGTAAACTTTTTTCAAACTTTTATATATTTCATACTCCACAATATGACAGTGTCAGCAATAACCAATTCGAGTCAACACGATGTGTTGGTCATCACTTTGACGTAACGAGGAGATGCAAAATTGGGCGCTTTTGATCAATGAAGGTGGCGAAAAATCCGCCGTTTTCTTCGTGTCAAAAAGCAAAAAATTAAAAAATGCCTCTATTTTGTTAAGTTGACATCAAATGTATTATTTTTTCGGGAATTCGTGATGTCTGTACAATATTTATGAAGGGTAAGTCAAACTAGCTTGACAAAAATCTTGACATATTTCCTTTAACACTGGTCACAGTTAAGCCCGACAGAGCGTAACGGTTGTGCATGTCACACACGTACTTTACTAATACGGTCGTAAAGTTACGACCGGACTTACCTGCTCTTCCTCGGCATTAAATCGTCGCGCCTTAAGCCTAGTTAGGACCGATAGAGTTAAACCCGATGGGCGTTCACACGGCAAATTTATAGCAAACA
Source organism: Ophioderma brevispina (assembly GCA_023653785.1). Taxonomy (NCBI): domain Eukaryota; kingdom Metazoa; phylum Echinodermata; class Ophiuroidea; order Amphilepidida; family Ophiodermatidae; genus Ophioderma; species Ophioderma brevispina. The sequence continues at coordinate 14,880 of JAMKCH010061509.1, forward strand.
CTGCAAACCGATCATTTAGGCCCGGTATTAAGTGACTTAGTCCGACCGATGTGGAGACGAATACAATAGGGTACAATAGGCGGGGGGAATTAGTGGATTTGTTTGTTAATTCCTCGGACTCGTTAATACCGGTAAATAAACTACACGTGGGACACGGACTTAGTACAAAGAGGTCAGGGACCGTTATTTTAACCTATGAATATTCATCAACGTTTTTTTCGAAAGTGGTCTTCTGACACTTCCGGAGAAAAATAAACGGTCTGAGGAATATTCATAGTATAAACAATAGAGGACAATTGAAACAAAGGAAAATTCTGAGAAACACTCGGCCTCGGGGTGGAAAATGTAAAGAAATAAACAAATAGTGAAGAACTCAATATAAAAGCTAATTGTGAACACAGATTGCCATCTATACTTGTTAGCTTATCTGCCGATTACGATTCAGCCAAAGTTAGTGATTGTAAGTTATGCCAATTTCTTCTCACTATTTTAAAGGAACAATCGAAACATTTTGCTCCTTATTGTTGAAAATTAAACAACGATGAAAGCAACAGGTGACTTCATACAAAAGCTTAATGTATTGTGGATTAACCATCTGCGGGTTATAAACATGTTGTATATCGACAACGAATCATAGCCAAGATAGTGATTCAAAGGCTTGGAAATCTTCAGGTGGCTCAAACAAAAAGCTTAGTGGGATTGTGGTATTACCCATCTGCGGGTTAGCTTTATACAGTATATCGTCAAGAATCAGCCAAGATAGTGATCAAAGTCATAGGAATCTTCAAGTAATTCAATACAAAGATGCTTATGTATTTCGAGATACATTGTGTTTAGATAACATGTATATTAACAACGAATCAGCCGAGCTTGTGATTCAAAGTCCTGGGAAATCTTTCAAAGACAATTTCAACATGTTGCTTTTACTTTTTTAAAATGTAACAATTGAACCAATTGTTACCCGTAACGCCAGATCATGAAATACGGGATTTAAAATATTAAAATTGAGGGAGAAAAAGAAACGATAAAAAAGAAGGAGGAATTCGCCTTTGTTTCTTTATTGCGCAATAGTGATAGGCCCGTAAGAATCAGCCTATTTAGAATTGCTAAGATAGGATATTTCTTTAGCTAAACTTCTTAAGCACTACCCTGCCGAACAAGGGAATTCGGTAGTGCACCGCGGAGGATATCGTACAAAGATCTTCATTCGTTGGTCAGAATACGGGAGTCAGATATTACGTGTGAAGGGTTATTTGAAACTGACCTACTTAATATCCAAACCGCCTACTAAAAACCCATTAGACCACGGCTTTAAAACCAGTCAATAGACCGTTTCACATAGCCAGCCATGTTGGGGACAAGATAGACGCTTCCAGTACTACAATACATTCACCTGTCAATGATCCCACTGCAATCGCTAAACATGGATCGATTGACAAGTCCTGGAATGTATTGTAGTCATGAATAATGTATGTTGATCTTGTCCACAAACATGTCTGGTGGCTGTTGTCATATTGAATACGGTCGATAGGATAATATTCTCAACAGAGGGACCATTTCTAAATCAGATCAGGCTGTCCTCGACAAGAGAGTAAACCTATTTATCGACTAGACCTTGGTGTTGAATCCTGCACAAGTGAACAAAAACCAGCTCAATTGGTGTTTTTAATTAAGAAAAAAAGTAACTCTGCTTCAAAGATATTTCAAAAAAACAACGAAATATATTCTCAATTTTACTGAATAATGATATAAAATCGATTTCGTTTTCTTGTCACACTACGTATAGTACGGTTAAAGAATTCAAAACAAACCGTTATGAAAAATTAATGGAGTTTTGATAAGGTATGATTGCCTGTTAGACTCCGACCAAGTCGACGGGTCTAACAGGCTCACCAGACCTTATCAAAACCCCCATTATTTTTATAACGTGTGTTTCTCATTCCTTGATTATTACGTAAGGTCAGTGGTTATCGAGGCCATATCAGGCCCACTGCATCAGGTGCCAAACAGTTAGTCGGCAGGTTCACCCAAGTACTGTTGTTCACAGCGAAAATTGTTGGAAGGTCATTTGACAGGGCTTTCACAAATACAAAGGCAACGGACCTTGATATTGTCCGCATTCACCTGCACCACGTGGCAGCTAAAATTATGAAAACCAAAGCCTATGGAAGACAGAGATAAGAAGGAAGCACATCAAACTTCCACCATCCGATTTTAAATCTGTTTATCCATTCACCGCACAAGATGAAGGGGATTTACCAGGACCCTTGATCATAATCCCTATGCCGCAATATCGATGATCGCGAGCAATCATTAATGGAGATTCTTTGAAAACTCTATATATACGAAACACGTATAACGTAAAAGTAATTGCATATACCACATTTTCTTCGGCTGTATCCGGAACTCGGTGTGTAATTCTGTTGCTGTTTTCGTTAATGACGCAGTGTTTGTACATCGTTATGCGTTACGCTTTAGTGACCAAGACCTGCCAGTGTGAGAAATGAAGGATGAAAGTTTGACTAAATTTGAAACGTGTGACCCGGGGACGTCTGGATGTTCCGTTGGGCACCCAGGGGTTCTGAACGTGACCCCCTAACGGGACCAATTTTCAGTTAAAATGATACCCGGCCCTAACGGGACCAGTTTTGGTTGGAAATTATACTAGGTGTCAGTGAAAAAATCAGATACACCTAACGGTAAAGCAGTAATATGACTCCGTACTCTGCTATTTTAAATATATTCCATTAGTATGATCCCAGTTATAGACTGATCTTTTGAAATTCACTTATAAATGATATCTTCTTAGCTAAAAACTTCGAAGCACTAACTGAGTAAAACAAGCATGCTGTGTGCACAGCGGATAATCTGTATCAAGATATTTAATTAGTGTGTCAGAATCCGGGGTCAGATTACGTGTGAAAGGGTTATTTGAACTAAACCTACTTCAATATCCAAAAACCGCCTACTAAATAACCATGAGGGAAACGGCACTAACCAGTCAATATGACCGTATTCAATAGCCAGCCATGTTGGTGGACAAGATAGACGCATTCCAGACTACAATACATTCACCGTCAAGCGATCCCTGTGCAATCGCTAAACATGCACCGATTGACTGAAAATGTATTGTAGTCCTGAAATGCTAGTATCTCTGTCCACCAACATGTTTGGTGGCTGACTCGAGGGAATACGGTCTAAGGATAATCTTCTCAACAGATGGGACCTTTCTAAACAGATCAGGCTTTCCTCGAAAAGAGAGTAAACCTATTATCGACTAGACCTTGGTGTTAGACTCCTGCACTAAGTGAACATAACAGCATTGGTGGTTTTTAATTAAGAAAAACGTAATTGCTTAAAAAGTATTAAGAAAAAAAAACGGGGAAAAAAAAATATAGTCTCAATTTTACTGAATAATTAATAAAATCGATTTCGTTCTTGTCACTACGTATATGTAAGATAAAGAATTCCAAAACACACAGTTATGAAAAATCAGGAGTTTTGATAAGGTCTGACTGCCTGTTAGACTCCGACCATTCGGAGTCTAACAGGCTCACCAGAACTTATCAAAAACACCATATTTGTAATAACGTTGTGTTTCCTCATCCCTTATCTATTACGTAGAGGTCAGTGGTATCGAGCCATCTATTCCAACGCTCCGGTGGCCAAAGCAGCTTTAGTCGGCAGGTCACCCAAGTACTGTTGTTCACTCAGTCGTACTTGTTTTCTGCCCCTCCCTTACTATCTTTTTCCGCTTTTTTCGGTCGCCCCCTTCCCCTTCTGCTAAATCTGTTTTCTCTGTCTTAATTCTCAGCGTTTGTTCAAGCCTCCCTCTACCGGGCTTGGGTCCTGGCCTACCCACAGTCGTCAAGTTAATCAGTGCGGCTACAACCAAAAAAACTATAAGCCAGGGTCAAAACCACAATAATCCCTGCAGCGTCTGCAGCTAAAATCTTGAAAACCAAGCCTATGAAGACAGAGATAAAAGGAAGCAATCACTTCCACCATCCGATTTTAATCTGTTTACCATTCACCCGCACAAAAGAAGGGGATTTAACAGCGACCCCTTTATCCTAATCCCTCTGGCCGCAATCGATGACGGCGATCAATCATAATGAGAATTCCTTTGAAAACTCTATAATACGAACACGTAAAGTCTCTTTCATATTATCAACATCTAACAACAATACAACATTTTCCCGCTGTCTCAGGTGTGTGCTTGTTTGTTGTGTTTGTTCGTATAATACGCAGTGTTGGGTACAGTCGTTATGCGTTCAGCAGCTTTTAGTGCCCCAGACTGCCCAGGGTGAGAAAATGAAGGATGAAAGTTTGACTAATTTTGAACGTGTTGACCCGGGGGACGTCTTGGATTTTCTGTTGGGCACCCAGGGTTTTTCTGAAAGTGACCCCAACGGTAACCAATTTCAGTTAAAAGATACCACCCGCCGCCCCTAACGGGACCCATTTTGGTGACATTATACTAGCTTTCATGAATATCCACCTACCGGTACAAGCATTAATATGACATCCTTACTCTGCTATTTTAAAATATATTTTCCACTAGTATTATCCCAGTTATATACTACTCTTTTTGACATTCCCACTTCATAATGTAATTATAACCATCTTGTATGCAAACTATTTTTGATTATATTGTAACAATTATTTTTTTTTCACTGTAATCTGCATGATTTACATCATTATTTATCAATATTGTTTTTGCTGTATTCCTATCGATGGAACAAATAACGATTTGATTGACAGTATACTTGTGCTACAGGTAAAATTATACAGCCCTCTGGCGAGCGCAGTGGATACACGCA
>JAMKCH010061510.1:0-13642 GCA_023653785.1 Ophioderma brevispina
TTGAACGGAGGACACAGATTCAATAAACTTAATCTGAACACCTAAGCTGCCTAAGGTGTTTTCACCAGTTGGAGGCCTAAGCGGTGGGGTGGGTGTTCCATGGACCCCCGATGGAAACCAATTTCCGATGGAATTTTCAAATGAAACTCATACCACCTTTGAGGGGTCATAAAGACAGGCCAAGATGGCCAATATAAATGAGTCGTTTATCGTCTAGAAATAGGGGCAAATCATTTTTTCGAAATGAGTCAAAATCGCTAAAAAATAACATGATGTTTCCGCGACGTGCTTCACACCATAGAAGAACTGCAAAATCATTTTATGTTTATATCTGGTCTAGAAGGACCAATTTACATATATTTAACACAAACATTCCATTTTGTACATTCTTGTACTTTTTTTGGGGCAGTCATTTTTGCCATAGGTTGTAAAGCAATGGCGCGCAGTCGCCCGATGAGGAATTGCTTCTTCAGAACATAAAGGGTTAATATTTTTTCTGATTATGTAATTAATTTGTTTATGCATATGAACATTACATAAGAAGAAAAAAATATTTCTGGCGGCCAACAGGGTTGCTAATTTTAAATCACACTCCCGTTGGTGCTAGCTGGGCGGGGGGGTTCCTAGGGAACCAAAGCTAATTATCTCATAAACGGGCGAGAAATTCAGCATTTTTTTTATGGAAAGAAAGCGCATCGATAAATTACACACTTACAAAAAATTAGAGTTCAAAAATATTTTTCACGAGTGATAAATCGCATGGAAAAAACAAATTTGGGTACTATGGAACCCCCTTAGGCACTTAAGTGTGAAAAAAGCCATGTGATTACGTTACAAACACAACTGCTTGGCACTCTCACGTATTGCGCATGAAAGTGGACCTTTGATGCTCATGACAGAATTGAAAAAAAGTTCGTGGGTATATAAGTTCCAACAGGGTAAAAATATTTCACCCTATTTGTAGTAGATTGTCAAACCCTATTCATTAGGAGGCTAATGAATATAAAATGGATCTTTTTGTGATGAAGTTAAAAATGGTGATGGGAACATGTACAATCTTAAAGCGTCCAGGGCCCTGATCGCTTATAGCCTGGTCCCCAGAACCACCGATTTATCGCAGGTTAGACAAATATTTGGGCCCCCCACGGTATTCAAAAATTGTTTTTTAACTAAACGCGATTTTCGCTTAAAATCGCCGTATTTAAAATTTCGTTTTTAAGCAAAACGCGGTTTTTTAAATATTTTTAACCATTTGCTTGCTTAAACAAAAAGCTTTGAAAAAAGAGTAAACATCGTCGTCATTTAAAGACGCTAACTTGAGTGAAAAAAGGTCTATGCGTTTTGCTGGTTGGGCGCACAAAGCACAAAGTGTTATCATGCTTTTCCGTGAGGTTTTACATGGTACTACACGAACTGGGCGAGAACGATACGCACCATTGCTGTTGCCAACTGGGACTGTGCAATGGGCCGTGCACGTGACGGAAACACACACTAAAACCCTTCTTAAACTAGCCCCCGTACCAGTTTTTAATTTCGATGCCTTTGGGGAGTTAAATGGCGTTTACACTTTAAAATCTTTCTGGATTTGCCGTTTACTTAAGCGATACGGTTACCTCAATATAAACGTTCGTTAGCCTAAAATCACGCTAAACACTTTTGGAATACGGGCACTTGGTCGTCTAGAGATTTAGGCCCGATCCTCAAACGATTGGTTTAAACGCTAATCACTAGGTTTAAATCGCATTTAAACGCTCGCTAAAATAAACGCACTTCTCAAAGTCTATGGTTAACTTTATTTTTTAAACGCTGTTTAAATCTGTATCCGAACATCGTTAAAAATGCCTAAAACGGTTTTAAACTTGGACTTGGTCGGGGGAAGTTTAAGGCGTGTTTAACTTCACGTTTTCATCAAATGTCTGGTATTTTCAGCTCTATGTCATACTCGTGGTTAGTCCAGGTTACATCATTATTCTCTTATTTTCTTTTTGAGTCCCAATTGATTTCTTCCTCGTCCTATTTTTCCTTTGCTTCTATTTTATGCTCGTGTTTAATATGTTTTAGTATTGAATGATATAAGAAGTGCGGACCAACGACATAAAAACGGTTGTGAAATAGGCCCGGGGTTTGTCTGCATCATTCAACAACAATCTAAAGCTCCTTGAGTAACGGCGAAATTCATTGAAAATTTACAAGCTGGGCTTCGCATGCCATTTACAACTACGAGAAGGCATTGTCTGACTATAAATATTGTTCACGCACCCACGTAAGGAGATAGGCGAAGATAAGTCACAGTTCGGTGGATGATATACGGCGTTTAAATACAGTGGTGAGCTAAAACGATAACAACTCGCCCCATCTCTAACTTTCTCTCCCTCCCCCTCTACCACCCCACCTTAACGCTTTGCACCCTCTGTCCACACCACCCCCCCTCGCCCTACTTGCTTTACCTCCGCACCATTTACTTCCACGTTATTTATTCCACATTCCACCCATTCTACTCTAACACCCGCCACCCCCAATTCTTCTGTTTTCCTACTACCCGCTTCACACTTGTCTTCCTTAGCCCCTCTCCCCTACTACACGTCCTCCTCACATTTCCCCGCATCCCCTGCTCCACCCATCCTTAGCTTCCCTCTCCCCCCTCGCTCCTCCTCGCCCAAAATTACCCCATACCCCAACCGCCCCACAACCCCCCCATTTTCCTGTGTCTCACCCTCGGCTAGCCACTACTTTTCCTGCCTTCACTTACTTCTTTTTTTTTCTTGTTAACATATTAACCTGCGGGTTTTTTTTTTAAACAGTGCGTTTAGCTAACCACTAGTTTAGGCCTATAAACCACCGTTTATTTTAACATCGTTGTTTGAGAATACGGCCCAAAATCACACTTTCTCTTGACTTAGGGCTAAAGAGACTACAAGTTAAAACTTAAGTGGCAATTCATTATTTTCCTTGTTCCGTTTTTTAATTTTATGGTGAAAAAGAACGGAGTTTCGGGAAGGGTAAAATTATAACCATTTTGTCCAAACATGTAGTGATGGGCACAATGTTTGTACGGAATCTTTATAATAAATGAGGGATGTGCAGTATTACTTGGCCTAATCTCCAGATGGAATGCGATAGAATGATAGTAATGGAAACGTAATTTGGGCCGCGATTCCCAAATTTTAATACTTAACAAGGCGGTTCTCGAACACAAAGGTCCCCCGCCCGTCGAGAGAGTAAATGGAGGGGAATATAATTTTAAGATCACAGGGAGACCTTGTATGAAAAAAGTGGTTCTCAAACTACTGAAGCTCCTGCCATAGCAGTTGCGATTTGACGGTATCAAATTGTGACACATTGACACCATACAACTATTTGTAGTTATTTGCCCTTAGATGACCCTACTTGACTTGAATGACCTTCGCAATTTTCGGTTTAGAAAAGTTGACCACATCCACAAAGTTCATGACCTACCGCATGTTGAGGTTAGTTGACCTTGAATAACCCCACGACCTTGTAATGACCGTCAAAATTTCGGCAAGGAATGCTACTACAGCCATCAGTTTTCTGACCATTCTACCATGTCTATGGATCGACTTGGATGACCCACATGACTTGACTTAAACCATCAAAATTTTGCACTGATGTGGAACGCCCACAAGTTATCATCATACCACTCCTATTTAGTGGTGTGACCTTTGAATGACCCGACATGACTTTGACCGACCTCACAATGTTGGTATCTAATGTTGACTACACCCACCCAGTTCATCATCCCCTGCCACATACTTAGTGGTTTGACTTGAAGACCCGACATGACCTTGAAATGACCTTCAATTTTTTGGGCCACCTGAATGTTGACAACAAACCACAAAGTTTCATCATCCTACCACATTTGACAAGGCCTATAGCAATGTAATGCCCTTTTGGACCGCATTGGACCTTTGACCCATAAACTATAGCAAGGATAACCCGTTTGACCTTGAATGACCCGCATTATGGCAATATTAACAGTGTGACCTTGAATGACCCCGCATATGACCTTGAAATGGCATTCAAAATTGTTCGGCAATTGTTGACCACACCCACAAGTTTCATTCATCTCTGCTCACAATGACCAAGGTTATAGCAATTTAATGCACTTTTGACCGCATTTGACCTTTGACCCATGCTCACATGCCCCCACCTCCGAACTCATCCACCGTCTACTTGGGTGAATATATGGTGCCGAACGATGGACAACACATCCTTCTTAGATCAAACAGATATCGGCCGGATTACAGAAACTTGTTTAGCTGAACGTAATTTTAGCTTAAATTCGCCGTCGTAATTTAAATTGCGGTTAAGCAAAACGCTGTTAAATATTTTTAAACCATTTTTTTTTTTTTTGCTTAATTAAACAGAAGCTTTAACCACGAGTAACATCGTCGTTACTTCAAGACGCTAACTTAAGGGTATTTAAAGGCCGCGTTTATACTTTTTAATTGTTGAGCGTAAAAACTGTATTATGTTTGCCGTAGCGTATTGTTTAAGGTGCTACACGACAAACGGGGCGAGGAGGAGAATGTGTGCACCATTGTGTTGTCAATTGGAGGTGGCAATTGATCCGTCCAGTTGGTGAAACACCACTAAAACACTTCTTAAACTAGCCCCGTACTGCGTTTACATTTCGATCAATTGGCGAATAAAATTGCGTTTAATGTTAAACTCCTTTCTGGAATTGCGTTACTGGAAGCCATACGTTTATCCACATTAAACGTTTGTTTAGCTTATTTAAAATCGCGGAAGCACCTTTGGAATACGGTGTCATTGTGTTTTACCCACGGCAGCGGCTTATAACAAATAGATCCTATATTTGACCAAATTGACACATTTTGACCTATTTGAACGTTGACCTATGTAACATTGACCCACGTTAATCCCAGCCAACGCTACTTGAGTGCAGCTATCGTTGTTGCAAAGATGGACACCCACCACTGGCTAGATCACAGGAATATGCGTGGGACAAAACACACACACGCTCATCTGAACACACCCACACACGGACGCAGGGGCATTTCTATAGTCCCCCCTTTGCCCCCCAACTAAAGTTGGAGGGGGACCAATAAAGGTGTATTACCTGAATACTTAAGCTTATAAGGAAATTTCTTTTATGTTAGAGGAGCGGTTTGGACTGCCAAATTGTCGACAACCCCTTCCCCTCGGTACAACCAAACACGCAAACCAATGCTATTCGAAAAGATAGTAATATATAATTTTAAAAAATTGATGGTTGTGGTCAAAAATTTTGTGGCAGGGGTGTTGTTGGGTTAAAAAAATCACGTTTTTGGGCTAAAAACTTAAGAATATCAAGATTTAGTTAATTCTTAGCCAAAACAAATTTTAATCCATCAGACCCCAATACTATCAATCTTGACATTTATATTATAATTCTGTTAAATATATAAGGGATTAGAGAATTTTAGCCCCAAATCAACCTTTTTTCCTAAAAAAGCACCGTTTTATCACCTGTAACCAAAAGGAGTATTACCTTGCAGCCCTTAGTGCATGTATTAAAGCCTAGTTATCAATAACAAAAAAGGATCTATAAAAAAAGAGATTTAATAGTTGACCTTAAAAAAATAAAAAAAATAATAATTTCGCTTAACTCGCAGCCCCAAAATTCATTTTTCGGCATAGAAATCATCCCTGCCACCAATATTTCAACCACAACCCATGCATTCTTCAATCTTATATATATTTATCCTTCAAATAAAGGGTGGTTGTGTGTTGTTGTACGGTGAGGAGGGGTAACTCGAAAACTAGAGGACCTTTCAAGGCTCGGCCGCTCCGCTATAATAACATGACTACGATAGTTTCACAGTTGGTATTGTCCTCTCCATTGAAAAGGGACACTGCGTGAGGGGCAGGCGCCAGGGGGTGGGTAGGGGCGACCGCCCCCATTCGAGAATTTCAAAATTCAGGCCAAAATCAGGGGTTTTAAGGCAATCTAAATAGTAAAAATTAGGGTTTTTTAAACCTATATGAGTTCATTTTGTACTGTTCCCTTCTATGTTTCGCCCTCTATGATTTTACTCTGGCTCTGCCCCTGTACTGCAGTACAGCCAAAACACACAAATACGATGTTGAGTGTGTCTAATATGAAGATACACTGAGGATCCGTATCCGTATCCAAAAAAGGGTTTAGCGCGATTTGTAAGCTAAGCAAACGTTTAATGCAAGTAGACGTGTCGTGAAGATTCCACACCACTTAATAGATCTGGGTCTGGCACCCCTCTGGTCGAAAAACAGTGTTAGAACAAAAGGTATAAAAAATGGGGTCAGAGTCTAAGTTAAAATTGAAAAATTAGTAGAAACTGGAACTCCATGGGCACACATTTTGTGTTAGGAATTATTTTTAAGATAACATCAGCACAATATCAAGTCAAAAAGGTTGTGTGAGGCCTTAATACTGAGTAATTGACAGTACTAATTTACACACATCCCATAGGAATATTGACTAGAAGCCATAGTTCATGAGGTGGATCGGAACTCATCGTTGTCTTCATGCCTCAGTAGCATCGAAAAATCCGGGTAAACTTATGGATTCTTGCTGAATGGAATGCAGAGGGCCAAGCGCGTAGCCCAGGGGGGTGGCTTGGGGGCTCATCCCCGGGTTTTCGGGAAATATTGAAAAATCAGGCTATTTTGGACACATTTCAGCCTCTCAGCCCCCCGGGGTTGATGATTTCAGCCGCTCAGCCCCCGGGTTGATGGTTTCTTGGCACGCAACGCCAGAGGTTAGCATCCAAGGTTTAATGCATAATGTAAGCAACTGGTCGCTTCGTTAAGAGAAATTGACGTTTTAATTAGGGCCATTGTACATAAACAATGACAATTTATTTGGTGGTGTGCAACATTAAGTAAATGCAATTTCATAAAGGAGTTTAAAAAAAAAGTGACACAATTTTGAAACTCCGCTAAAATACACCTAAAAATTTAAACTAGGTGACGGGGCTGATTGGAAGGCCGTATTCCAAACGATGTTTAACCGCTAATCACTGGTTAAATGCATATTTAAACGCCCGCTAAAAATAAACGCCAAGTCTCAAGCATGGAACTTTAAAAGCTGTTTAAATTTTTAGCCGAACATCGTAAAACATGCCATAAAACGTTGGTAACTTAGACTTGGTCCGGCGGGTAGTTTAAGGCGTGTCTTAACTTCACGTTTTCATCAAATACCTGATATTTTCAGCTCTACATGATACTCGTGGTTAGACCAGTTAACTCCTTTATTTCTCTTATCTTCTTTCAGAGTCCTAAGTTCATTCCCTAGTCCATTTTTCCTTGCTTCTTTTATGGCGCGTGTTTATTGGTATAGTATTGAATGATCACTGCGGCAACAGGCGACATCGACATAAACAGTTTGAAAATATCCGGGATTTTGTCTCCATCATTCAACAAATCCTAAAGCTCCTTGCATAACTCGACATTCTTGAAATTTACCCATGGGCTTCATGCGTTGCATTTACACTACGGAAGGCATTGTCGGGCCATTCAATATTGTTACGCACACGTATGATATGGTGAAGATAATGTTCACAGTCGGTGGATGATATTTACGGCGTGAATACAGTGGTCAGCTAAACGACTTGTTAAAATATTTAACGGCGGTTTTTAAACGTGCATTTGCTAACCACGTTTATGGCCTAACCACCGTTTATTTAAACATCGTTTGAGAATACCGGCCGAAGTGTTTCAATGTGTGTTTCCGCCAAGGCACGTGCAATTGGAAACAGCAATGGTGCATCATTCTTGACCAGTTGGTGTAATCACTTTAAACCTACGGAAAGCCATGATACAATTTGTGCGCTCAACCATTAAGCACAAAGGGCCATTTTACAATCAAGTTAGCGTCTTTAAATAACGATTGATGTTATCGCTATATAAAATGCTTCTGTGAAGGAAAGCAAATAGATTAAAAATTTAAACGCGTGTTGCTAAACGCAATTTTAATTACAGCGATTTTAAGCTAAAAATCGTGTTTAGCTAAACAAGTTTATGAAATACGGCTGTGTGTCATTAAGGAACGCAGAAAACAGCGAAAAAAAGAACCAAGCTGCGAAATTCTGATAGCAAGTGGCACACCTTGAAACTCAATGGCCCGTATGTTCCAAAAAGGTGTTTAGCGCGATTTAGCTAAACGAACGTTTACTGTGAGTTAAACGTATCGCTTAAAGGAAATATGTCATGATTCTGAATATTTGGAAAATTTGGTATGGATGGAAAGAGTAACGTAACAACACGTAGATTAATATAAATCAAAATAAGTTGAAAATTGTCCAACATTTTGTTGAATTTGCCTTTTTAATTTCCCGCCCAATAACTTACTCGAAAACGATTCGAAAATCCACATCGAGGCAAATGTGACGATCTCAAAGTGATGACCATCCATAATTTACAGTTCGTTGTGACCATCAGATCGCAGTGTTGCCACTTCAATAAAAGTAACAAACGAAATGAAACAAAATATGTCATTCATGACTTTTTTTCTAATTTATTTATTACTTCAAATTAATACATCATATTACCGTGTCCAGCAATAACAATTCGAGTAAACACGATGTTGGTCTCACTTTGACGTCACGAGTTGGGCGCTTTTGCTCAATGAAGCCGTGGCGAAAAAAATCCGTTTTCTTTATGGCAAAAAAAGCAAAATTAAAAGGCCCTCTATTTTGGTAATTTTACACCCCAATTGTATTATTTTTTTCGGGAATTCGTGCTGTATGTACATATATTTTATGATTGAAGTCAACTGAGATTGACAAAAATCGTGGACATTTTCCTTTAAATAAACGCCAAGTCCAGAAGGGGTTTAAAGTTAAACGCAAATTTAACTACGTCCAAGCACCAACTACCCCGACCAAGTCTAAGTTAACAACGTTTTAGGCATGATTAACGAGTCGGATAAAATTTAAACAGCGTTTAAAGTTAACCATCCTTTGCGGGAATGCGTTTATTTTAGCGGCCGTTTAAATTGCGATTTGAACCAGTGATTAGGTTAAAACATCGTTTGAGAATACGGGCACATATTTTTTCTTCGGAAGGGTCATGTGCATCAGAAAGGTCGTTTATTTGAAAGGTAGTTCTCCGAATTTTCGGAATATCTACTGTCGGAAAAAAAAACTTTCGGTAAAAAAAAATTTCGGAATAAAAACCTGAATTTTCATGAATGACGTTTCCCGTTTACGAAATATCTTTGCCTTTCTGAATACTGGAACTTTAGGATGTGGACCTTTTCCGGATGGATTGCAACATTTCAAACCAAAAAGAACGTTAAGATAAGATACATTTTCCATTTGATATGACCCCCTAGCTCATTGGTTACAGGTCTTCTTTCTTTCCTCCTTTCTGTCTATACTCCTTTCCGAGTATACCTCAGTACGAGCCTTCTTCTTTATGGAAACTTACTTAGAGCGGGAGCAAGGACTTTGGGTCCAAACATCATCGTTCATGTCCCACTACATCTCGCTTGGACACCTTCGGTGTTAGTATTGACCTTTTACATCAATGCAAGATAGTTAGTGGTGTCAAATTGTGGTGTCACTTTTTCATAGGGGCTAATTGACGTGTACACAGGGTCAAAACTTTAAATTACACCAATCGTGTTGAAATGTATGGCATATTGTCCTTCAATTAATAAGGGGTACAAAAATGTATGGTTGGACCATCTATGTGACATTTGGTTTTAGAGTTATTGGGTAAAAATGGATTAAAAACAAGTGCAAAAAAAGGAAATTTCCATTTGTACAGGGGTCAAAATCAGATTTTTTGCTTTTTTTAATTTTTGGTAAAAAATGAAACAAATTGTGCATATAGCTGAATGTGTCAAAATAAGGAATGTTTGTAGCTCTGCAATGATAGTTATCATTCTATGTTTCAAAATAGGTCATGGGGCAACATAAGCCATTCGCATTGACCTTCGTTGACCTTTATCTCGGTAAGTAAACATTTAACAATAATCAAAAATATACTTTTTGGAGCCTCATTCCTCAGGCAATAATTTGGAAGCATTTAAAATATAATCAGAGGAATTTTCAAAGTTGACCCCTTGTACAAATTGAGTGTGACCTTTTTGCCTTTTAGCAATTTTACCCAATAACTCTAAAACCAATGGTCATAGATGGTACAAAACTATACTTTTTTGAATCTTGTGACTAGACGGAAATATGCACATACATCTGAACATGATTGGAGAATTTAAAAAGTTGACCCCTGTGCAAACTTAAAATGGCCCCGTTGAAAAAAGTGACAAATTGACTCCACTACACTACCTTGCATTGAGGTAGAGGGGAGGGCCTATCTAATACTAAAGGTGTCAAACCGTAGGTGTAGAGGGAATGAACGAACTCCCTAAAACAAGGGGACCCTATGATATTCTGCTCCTGCTCTAACTGCGATACAAATTCAATACAGATTCAATTTTTTCAGACTCTGCTGATTCTTTTTCCCTTTGTCATTTGTGCCCAACCTGCACTTTATCGGCTTGTTAGAAACTGTAGATTAGGTAATTGAAAGGAAAGGATTTGGTTGTGCCTTGCACGGCGAATATCGGATCAGAGAGGAAGAAATATGGATGACAATGGAGATTAAACCAAACGCGACCGTTTTTACATGTAAGCCATTTGTTAATGGTTAAAACAAAAGAGTTGTTGGTTTTTTAGGTAGTTTTGTAATCATATTTAAAATGACTGCAGAAAATTGGTCGAATAATAAACAACACGTTGTTAAAATGAAGGCAATGCTCTGGTCAGTCGTGACCACTGCTATGCTTTGGATAAATTCAAAGTATCAACATCACAAGGTAAGTTCTGCATTCGAATTTATGAAAACAAAAGAACGAAATAAAATCACGTAGACTGAAAGGAACAACAGTGGTAGTTCTTCCTGTGAGTACTTCAAAATGGCCACAGCGCCAAGGTACGTTTGGACGACTAGCATGTTGATTTTACAAATGTAGTTTGAACCTGTACATAGGAGCAGATGGTGATGGGAACCTGTACATAGGAGCGCTGGTGAGGGGAACCGGTTACAAGGAGCATATGGTGATGGGAACCGTACATAGGAGCACATGGGATGGGAACCTGTACATAGGAAGCATGTGGTGAATGGAAACCTGTACCCCTAGGAAGCATATGTATGGGAACCTGGACATAGGAGCATAATGGTGATGGGAAACTGTACATAGGACCATAAGGTGATGGGAACCTGTACATAAGAGCATATGGTGATGGGATCTGTACAATTTTAAAAGTCAGGGCTGGTCGCTAATGGCCTCGTCCAAAGAAAAAACCCCAGATTTTCCGGAGATGGACAAAATTTTGGTCTCTAAAGAAAGCTACTATTTTCTCAATGCCTTAGGATGTTATGAGCGAATATATAGCCCCGTTTTAATCGACCATAACACTTGGAGGCTCACAAAATCACGTTTTAGTTCTCACATCCAAAATGGATTGGAAATACAGCCTTGAAATTTTGATTAAATACAGGATTTTGGTGTCTGGACATTGCATGCAAAGATGAAACATTATGTATATATGAATGGGTAAATCCCCTTTGAAACTGTTGAATGCAACAAAGGGTAACCTCGTCTTACCCTCGTCTCCGAAGGGGGGGTGACCACCCCCTTCAGGTTTTTCCCCGGCTCTAAAACCGTGCCCCTGTTGGTGCCAAATTATTTAATGTAATTGTCAATGACATTTTCCGCTCCTTTTCATCACAAAACAAACATCCACACCCAGGGGGGGAGGCGTAAGATACAAGGTGATCCCAAAGTGATGGATAGGGTGATGGGGAGCCCAAAAACCACCCCCCTTCGGGAGAGGGAAGTTACCAACATGCCATCGCACAGCACAGAAACATCACAGGCTAAGGTTCTTCTCTTTCGATTGATACAATATGAGGCCAACTTGCCTTACCATTACGTCACAATGACATCATAAGCTGATGGAAAATTGTCAATTTCATTGAAAAATGTTGGAATATCCGATTTTCATGCGGTTTTTGGCTCATCCTCATGGGAAATGACTAGTTTTATATATGAGAAGCCTTTTTTTTTTTTATTTGGCTTTAGTGCTATTAATTAATGTTTTTGAGTCGCTA
The DNA here is from genome assembly GCA_023653785.1 of Ophioderma brevispina. Taxonomy (NCBI): domain Eukaryota; kingdom Metazoa; phylum Echinodermata; class Ophiuroidea; order Amphilepidida; family Ophiodermatidae; genus Ophioderma; species Ophioderma brevispina. The sequence continues at coordinate 12,124 of JAMKCH010061510.1, forward strand.
ATATCAATTGGAACTTTTTCACCGAATTCAGCTATCTTCTTACTTTCCTAAACATATGACGTCATAGTGACGTCATAAGGGGATGTTGGTACTTATTTTGGTACCAATGGAAAGAAGGAACTAAGCTACCCTGTGGTACCAAATTACAGGAATCGGATGTTCAGTAACGAAAATCGCGGGGGGGGGGGGTAATACCCCCATTCGGGAGTTTTGATACAAAATGGCTAGGTAGCCGAGGGTTTAATAACACGAGGTGTTCACATTAGATACTTGGCAAGCATAAAGGAAACCATAGATCGGCCAATTTGGTAGGTAGTCTATGCGACACCGTAGGCATGCAACACAGTCAATCAACAAAAGCAGAAACAAAACAGCAGACAGTATGCACCCGGTCACGTAGGCTCGTTTCCCGCCAGTAACTCCGGGTCTCTCCCGCGGTTTGGATTCCGGTATTGTATCCCAAGCCATTTATAGACCGACGTTTTTTTTACCGATCGTACCAACGCCATAGTAGCATTGAATCAAAGCTGGCTAAAAATATTACAGGAGGATGGCCCGATTTAAAGTATATGAAGTTTTATATTGATAGAATGGACTTCAGCCCCAATCCATCTGTACAGTTTCGCGGCGATATTTAAATCCGTTTTGATGCTAGGCTAAAAACGTGATTTGTAGAGCCCCATAGAGTACTGTGTAAACTAATATTTGGTCGACCAAAATGGGGCACATTTTCGTTGATAACCGTACAAAACAAACATTCTTTAGACCTAAGATTTCACAGGGTAAATGAAAAATGTAGCTTTCTTCTGATACCAAACTTTTGGACAACTTCCGGTAAAAATCGGGGGTCCCTGGGCACGAGGCTATTAGCGATCGGGCCATGGACCTTAATTTTGTTGAAATTTAGAGGTCGATTTGGTCAATTTTGAGGTATTTGTATGAGTCATGCTGTTTACAGAGGTTAATTGAAAAAATTAATTGTAAAGTAATGAAAGGACCATAAAGCACTAATAATTTTTTTGGGAAAACATTATTGGGGTTTAGGACCTGAGAAATTTTAAGGTAATGTTTACAAATATATAGGACGTATCAAATACAGTTTTCTGATTGGTCATGTATAATATGCATTGTACCCCATAAAATAACCCATAAAATGGACTATTTTAGAATATAAGGGTTCTGGCTGAGCAAATTTGATGGTAATATTTGGAAAAGATATATGACGTCATTCAAATTACTGGTTCTGATGGTCCATTGATTTATATTTTATCCTTTGTTGTAATCCATAAAAGGGCCCCATACAACATGACTATTTTTAGCATATAGGGTTCTTGGACATGAGAAATTTGAAGTAAATGACGTTAGTTACAAATTCAAAATTTAAAAATAATTAGGACGTGATCACATTCCCTGTACATACTTTAAAAAGTCCATAAAAAATTGACTCACGAAACAGATAAATAGTTTAAGGACATAAAACTCTAGTATTTTGAAATATACCCCTTAAAATCCCTAAATT